>CANNZV010003075.1:75817-119229 GCA_947561585.1 Caprella mutica
ATTTTGCTGTAGAGAGATCCTTTGCAGTAGATAAATCCTTGACTGTAAACAGATCCTTTGCTGTAGATAGATCCTTTACAGTAGATAGATCCTTTGCTATAGATAGATCCTTTGCTGTAGATAGATCCTTTGCTGTAGATCGATCCTTCGCTGTAAATAGATCCTTTGCTGTAGATTGATCCTTTGCTGCAAAAAGATCCTTTACTGTAGATAGATCCATTGCTGTAGAAAGATCCTATGCTGTAAAAAATATCCTTTGCTGTAGATAGATCATTTGCTGTAGATTGATCCTTCGCTGTGAATAGATCCCTTACTGTAAATAGGTCCTTACTGTAAATAGGTCCTTTGCTGTAGATAGATCCTTTGCTGTTGATAGATCCTTTGCTGTAGATAGATCTTTTGCTGTAGTAGTTCCTTTGCTGTAGAAAGATTCTCCGCTATAAATAGATCCTTTGCTGTAGATAGATCCTTTGCTGTAGATAGATCCCTTACTGTAGATAGATCACTTTGCTGTAGATAGATCATTTGCTGTAGATAGATCCTTTGCTTAAGATAGATCCTTAAATGTAGATTGATGTTTTGCTGTAGAGAGATCCTTTGCAGTAGATAAATCCTTGACTGTAAACAGATCCTTTGCTGTAGATAGATCCTTTGCTGTAGATCGATCCATCGCTGTAAATAGATCCTTTGCTGTAGATTGATCCTTTGCTGCAAAAAGATCCTTTACTGTAGATAGATCCATTGCTGTAGATAGATCCTATGCTGTAGAAATATCCTTTGCTGTAGATAGATCATTTGGTGTAGATTGATCCTTCGCTGTAAATAGATCCCTTACTGTAAATAGGTCCTTTGCTGCAGATAGAACTTCTGTTGTAAATAGATCTTTTGCTAAAGATTGATCCTTTGCTGTTGACAGATCCTGCGCTGTAGATAGATCTTTTGGTGTAGACAGATTCTTTTCTGTAGATAGATCCCTTACTGAAAATAGATCACTTTGCTGTAGATAGATCCTTTGCTGTAGAAAGATCCTTTGCTGTATAAAGTTTTGCTGTTGTAAATAGATCCTTTTTTGTAGATAGATCATTGGTTTTAGATAGATCCTTTGCTGTAGATAGATCCTTTGCTTAAGATAGATCCTTAAATGTAGATTGATCCTTTGCTGTAGATAGATCCTTTGCAGTAGATAAATCCTTGACTTTAAACAGATCCTTTGCTGTAGATAGATCCTTTGCAGTAGATAGATCCTTAGCTGTAGATAGATCTAAGATTCTTAGCTGTAGATAGATCTAAGATCCTTTGCTGTAAATAAATAAATAAATCCGTTGCCGTAGATAGATCCCTTGCCGTAGATAGATCCTTTGCTGTAGATAGATCCTTTGCTGTAGATAGATTCTTTGCTGTAGAAAAATCCTCTGCTGTAGAAAGATCTCCTGCTGTAAATAGAACCTTTGCTGTAGATAGATCCTTTGCTGTTGACAGATCTTTCGCTGTAGAAAGATCCTTTGATGTAGATAGATTCTTTGCTGTAGATAGATCCCTTACTGTAGATAGATCACTCTGCTGTAGATAGATCATTTACTGTAGATAGATCCCTTACTGTAGATAGATCACTTTGCTGTAGATAGATCATTTGCTGAAGATAGATCCTTTTTTGTAGATAGTCTTATAGTATCTAGTATACTATAACTCTTCAATTTATAGTCCGATCGTATCTAGGATACTATAGATCCTTCATTTGTAGTTTGATTTCATCTGGATATTATAGCTCTTTCATTTACAGTCTGATCGTATTTAGGATACGATAGCTCTTCCATTTATAGTCTGATCGTATCTAGGATACTGTAGTTCTTCCATTTATACTCTGATTGTATTCAGGATACTATTAGGCTATTAGCTTCTTCATTTATAGTTTGATCCTATCTAGGATATTATAGCTTTTCTGTTTATAACCTGATCGTACATAGGATACTATTGCTCTTTCAGTTAGTTGTTTCATTCACTATAATTGGAAAAGTTTAATTCCGTCTTTTTCAAATCTCCATTTAACAAAGCAATTAAGATTAACAGAGTTACGTACATAATCAATGACTTATACTACAAATTTATTGTTTCCAGCTACAATAACTTTCTCAATCTCACTTCGTTTTTAGGTTTCCAAAGTCAAACTGTAGCAAGCAAGAGTAGACTTCGATCAGAATTTCTCTGAGAGGTTTCTCTCGATGTTTGTGGCTTCAAACTGTTTGGACTGAAATTTGAATTATTCAGTTCGGTGGAAGAATTTAGGCCGCTCTAGATTGCTGTGAGAGGAAAATGAAGAGGTATTTCAATCGCAGAGATGTCTTCAGTGTTGAACGTTAAAGTGCAGAGTTAGTTGGAACCAGTGAAAGTGTGATTTTGAGATATATATTTATAGAATGGAATAGAAAAAGTTATGTTCATTTTACGGAATGTCTTCTTGATGTCTTTGAACATTTTAGTCAAAAATCTATCTTTTCAAAAAGAAATGAGTCTAAAGAAAATATAAAGGTAAAAGTTATTATGCTTCTTTGCAAGAGGAAACTAATAATATTCAACTAGGGATAAACTCTTACGGTGAAGAACATTTGCAGCAGGTAAAGATTACGGACCAGAGTCCGTTATCTTCACATTGGTTTATTTTAGTCCACTATCCTTACTAGTTTCATTTCTGGTCCGTCTTAGTATTTAATAAATAATTGGAATTGAAATAATATTTTAGAATCAAAGCAGAATTTTTTCCATTTTTTAATTATTTGTTCTTCACAATCTTAGGGTCCCCGCACATGAGCGTCTCTTTGTTGCAACGTGAAATGAGCGCAGACGCATGGCCTAGGCACACGAGCGTTTTTTTCCGATACGGAAAAATAACCCAGATGCATAAAGAGTGACCTGCATTATGTACCAGTCATACTATATCTAACTAGTCACACTGTAGGCTATCTTATCAGTAACACTGTACCTAAACGGATGGAAATTTTAAAGTAATTGTTATTAGTACGTATATCGTTACCAATACCTATCGATGCATATTCATTCAAAAAGTTTATATTAACTTCATAAGGGTTTGATCGATAAAGAAATACCTGAATTAACTCTGTTTTCTCGTTTTATTATTTTTTTGTAATAACTCACAGACTACTGAAATGTAGGGATGAAAATTTATTTCTTTTATGTTCAATGAAAATGTTCCAATCCCTATAATTTACTTACAATAATTATTACCTTTGGAAGATGCGGCAACAAACCGTCCGTGTGCGCACCCACACGTAGATTATATAAAATTGACTGGTCATGCTGGTCAAGGGAACGCATTACCCTGAATCCAGAATTGTCCGATGTCCGTCTCTTGCAGTGCGTTCGAGAGACGCTCGTGTGCCCACATACCAGAGAGTTAATGCTATTTTAAAGGGTCACGCGTCAATCGCCGCGCATCAGAGAACGATCGTGTGCGGGGCGGCCCATACAAAGATTATTCATATTACTTAGAAAGACTGAAGCAGATATAACTTCTATCCTAATAATACCCATGGTGTGTTTATTATTTATATATTTATTTATAGAATTGGTGTCTGCTTTTACACGACGGGTAGTAAACCTGAATAGTATAACTATGATATAGCACGGGAATATATTGACTTGATATTTAAATTATTGAATGAATTTCCATGTTTTTTTTCAATTTTTTTTCATCATAAAATAAATTAGACTATGCAGAAAATTCTATTTTAATTCATTTAATTAAACGTAACCTAATATGGGGTAATAAATTGGTATTGATTATTAATCAACGGGAAAGTACACTATAGTACAGTAATAATTAAAGTACCTACAGTATAATCATTACTATTATCATTTATAAGGTTGTATAGCTATAAAACTAAAGAAAATATTTATTAAAACCAGTGGAAACAATGTTGCTTTTCATCAACTCTTTCAATTCGCATATTTGTTGCCCATTATTTACTGGCTTAATTTCTGGTCCATTATCTTTACTTGGTTCATTTCTGGTCCTTTATCCTTGCCTGATCAGAACATTCATACAATATCTAATTACAGCATATACAAATAATATTCCAGAAGGGATGAACTCTTACGGTGAAGAAGATTCATACAATATTTAATTACAGTCAATACAAATAATATTCCACTAGGGATGAACTCTTACGGAGAAGATCATTCATGCAATATCTATTTCAAGTTAATAAAAATTATATTCCAGTAGGGTTGAACTCTTAGGCCACGTTCACACTGCAAGCGTAGCGGAGCGGCGCGCTCGAAAAATGAATGTATAATTGAAGCTAGCGGTGCTGCTAGCGTCAAATATACATTAATTTTTCGAGTGGGCCGCTCTGCTCCGCTTGCAGTGTGAACGTGGCCTTACAGTTAAGAACATTCATACAATATCTACTTACAGTCAATAAAAATAATAATTCATTTAAACTTTATTTCATTCATCATTCATAATTATATTTCAGCTTGACAACCTAAAAACTTCAAAGGGCAAAATAACTATTTTCTCATTTCAGTGTTTCAGGCTATTTCAATTTAGCAGAAATGACGGGACGGTCTTAGATGTAACAGAACTGCTTTGATTGATTTCAGTTACTGGGGTAGAGGCTTCTTGTCGTCTGTGATTGAACATAGCAAATTAATTACCTGAGACATATTAGATGTCACTAAACGATTTAATTATACTGAGATTGATACAACGTGGTGTTGTATGATTCTAGGAAATAATGCTTTATTGTAATTGTCAGGAGTTATGGCTTACCTTTATCAATTATATTCCAGGAAATAATTCCTATGTAATTATCAGTAGTTACCTTACCATTATTTATCATATTCTAGAAATTAATTCTTAGAGTTATTTTCAATATATGTATTTTACTATTATTTATTTTATTCTAAGAACTATTTTTATCGTTATTGTCAGTATAGATAGTTCATTTTTAATTATTGTGTTCTGTGTACATTCATTACATTGAATGAAATTTAATTACGTCATTTTAAATAAAAAGTACTGGAATATTTTCACCATAGTAAATACTCTCTAATCATTCACTGAAGAAAAACAGTAACGTCATTTTGTGTACATTATAATTATGACTCTTTGTATTGACAGTATTTATGTACGTGTCCGGACAATTCGTTGTGGACAATTCATCGCGTACATTTCCTATATTATTTTATATTCTCGTTACCTTCGCAGAATGCGGGAAGGTCATATTTTCATCGGAATTTATTTTTTTTATTTCCACCACAAATTCAACACAATTTTATATCATTTTTCCATTCTTGAAATTACTTCCAGAGATTTTGAGTTGGTTTGATCTGGGGATTTTAGATTTATATAAATTACTGGTATTGTTGGTAACAAGTCTTGATATTATTTTATTATTTAATTGTATTTATTTATTTCAATTTTTTTCATTTATTTCAAATAATTTTATTGATTGCAAATAATTTTACTTATTTCAATTTATTTTAAATTGTACAAAAGATTTTTCTGATGAATAATTAAAATTCCATTATTTCGAAATTAATTGTTCCACATTTTGAAATAAATTATAATAATTTTTTATAATAATTTAATAATAATAATAAAAGTGTATTTTGTATAATAATGTATTTTGAAATATGGAATAGTAAATTTCAAACTAATGGAAGATTAATTATTCATTCATCAGAAATATCTTTTGTATTGTAGATACCATGTTTTGTATATAACTTTATCATTTATTAATCTGAAAATTTGGAAGAAATGGAAAATATGGCGAATAAATAGCGAAATAAAATATGAAACAAATTAATAATATGAAATATTGCAAAATGGAAAATATTTCAACGAATTGTCCGCGACGAATTATCTGCGACGAATTGTCCTCCCATGAATTGCCCCAGCACCATTTGCTTGGCGCATGACGTAGTTAATCTGTTGAAAAATCCTTTCTGTAAGGAAGTTTTTTTCTCTTTCCCTCTAGTATAGAAATTTAGAATCTGTTCAATACTTATTCAATATTTTTAAACAATTTCTTCACTCTTCCCCTACTTCTTTATTAATTCTCTATAATTTCTTTATTCTTCCTTTTTACCAAACTATTTTAGAAATTCGTTACGAATTCCCACCACCTCGTTACTGTTTCTTTACTAATTACTATGTATAATTTTTCTCGATATAATAACCCATTAAGTTAAAATGTACTGTTACATCTTTTCAATATCACAGCATTTTATCGTCTTTACTGTCATTTCTATCGGCAAACTCTACGATAAGTCTCTTTTATTTTGCGCACCGCCAACGTATTCGGGAAATAATTTAAGTCGACATGAACGCGCTAACGAGTTTGTTTGTGAATCAGAAAAAGAATTATGGTGAGTATGAACAGGAAAACAGATTTAGTTCAGAACACGAAAGTTACATGTTATAGAGAGGATTTAATGAAATATATAGGCTATTTTCATTGAAAAATATATATAAGTTTGATTGAAAATAATGTTTATAATTACATTGAAATATATATATTATTTTCATCCAAAAGTATAGGTTATTTTCATAGAAAAATACATTAATTTTTTCTTTGAGATCCAAAATATTTTTGATAATTTAGTGAATAGACTGAATGCAGTTTGAAACCCGTTACTTGATTTGTTAATACATGTGGAATATTCAGCCTACCAGTTATTTATACAAGTTATTCACTAACTATTTCCTACAAATTGAGTTTATGGTACATGCAAATCAGTAATTAATTACTATTTTCCTGTAAAATTTAGTCTACGGATATCACACACAATATTTGATTAACTTTTTATAAACATATCAATGTTCACTTAAAAAACCTTCCTAGTATTTCACAGTTTTTAAATTTATATCTTAGTCTATTTCCGTATAATATATCAGATCTTTTTTGCTTGTTGGGTGCATTTGAAAATAATGGAAGTAAAATATATATAGTGGTATCATAGTTACTTACTTTTAAAATATAATTATTTAGTTCGAATAAATACAGACTAGTTATATTAAATAATTTAATTAGATAAGTTTCTGCTTCCTGGGTGCTTATGAAAATAAAATAGTAACAATATAAAGATAACAATAATTTTCTGTTTCATGTTCGCATTTGAGAATGAAATAATAACAGTTTTTCTTGAACAAGTCGGCATTATGGCGATTTGGAATCAGATCTGTTGAATAATGGGGTAAGTTCTCAGTTATCGGACGGTTTCACATTTCCTATTATATATGAACTATATAGTTACTCGTTATTCTAATTATAATATCGTATTTTAAGTTTTCTTTAAATCCACTTCAGATTACAATCTTCTTCATCAAGGAAAGGTGTTCATATAAAGCAGAGGTCATTAAATAACATCTCGTATCCATGATATAATTATATTTGCATTATTTTAACTATTTTCAAATGCACCCAGCAAACAGAAAAGATCCAATATCTCTTGCAATTATCATAAAAAGAAAAGCACTGATTTTGCTGCTCAAAGCATTTAATTTCCTTAAGAAAATTAGTGTATCATAATCTAATGACCTGAACATCAAGATATAATATTCTACTTAAATGACGAATATACCTACCAATCGGGTATCAAATCTAGGAACTCCAGCTAATTAATTGACCTAATTGTTTAAGAAAGAACATTTTAATATTCACATCAATATAAAGTAATAAATGACGTAACTACAAGAAATAAATGACGTAACTATATACCAATTTTATGCATAACTACATGTATTTATATCTGAAGTATAGTAATAAATTAGTCAGAGTATTTTTTTAATATAATCAGAAACTTTGATACGTGAACTATTCTCAAATCACTAAGAATTTGTATATTTAATTGACCCTACATTTTAGATTTCAAAGGACAGCATATCTGGCCATGGAAATCGAGTATATTTTGGGTTACATCAGAGGTTATTAAAGTGGTGTGCCTGGCACCTCATTGGGGACTGAATTGCTTGTAAATTATGTATGTAAAACATTATTTTCCTTACTTTTTCATTTTAAATTCTCACATCATAGTAACCAAATATATTATGATAGTAACTTTTCAATCTATTTCAATGCTATACAATGCACAGAGGTGCATGAAAAAGCCATGGATGTGCGAAAAAAATCTTTAAGAATTACTGAGTAACATGGCTTTGGTCTAATATTAATAGGCAGAAAGGTGTAAAGCTCATGAATGATATTGTGAATTTATTGCAGTGAATCTCTCCAAATATTTCATAGGGATTTTTCATATTTTTTGACAACTATCCGTACGTTTCTAAAAAATAACCACTACAGCTTTATTCATGTCACCATTTATTGTCACAATGTATATTGTGAGTTAAAATGCAGACAACTTATACCAATTTTCCTTTTTAAGCCATTCTACTAGTGAAACGAGTATTCTTCTCAAATCGTATTTTGCACATATGGATATTTTGCAAGTATTGACCCGCTTTTAGCAAATAGGGATATTTGGCAACTATGGACCAGCTTTTGGCAAGTATGGATATTTTGCAAGTATTGAACCGCTTTTAGCTAATATGGATATTTGGCAAGTATGTGCCTGCTTTCGGCAAGTATGGACCTACTTTACCACGAAGGAGATCACCAGGTAGACTCTCGGCATCACCAGGAAGTTTGCGGCATACGGCATGAGGACATTTTCCTATTGAAATTCCATCAACAGAAAAATAGAAAAATCCAACAAGGAAATGTGTTGTACGCAGTCTGAAGCGTGACCATAGAGGGGAACAAGTCAGTAAAGAGTCCTGCTTCATGTGTAAGGTTTGCATAGTAGCTCCATGTGATGTGCCATGCTTTGAAAAGTACCATTCTAAATAATTTCATCTAGAAAGTTTCTGAGGAAATACTTATCTTTTATATTTGGGGATAAAATTCATTTACTCTATTTTTTTGCTAACAACTTAAAGCTTTTAATTGATTTTGTTCATAATGAAATGCTTGAAAAAGGAATTTCATTCATTATGCATATTATAGTTAATACTAGATATTTGGTACCAATTGAAATAAAAGTTAAAAATTAAATAGGTTTTCATTCCTTTTACATTTGGTAGTAAAATTTTGTGAATAAAATAAAAAATATTGTAAAAAAATATGGTTCATAGGAAGACGAGTTTACTCGTTTTTGCCGACAAGGTATTTTCAAAATATAAAGTTAACCACAAAAATGAGAAGAAAAATATTACAAACTGTTTTCATAATCGGCATCAAATATACTTATAGAACCAAAATATAAAAAAAAAAATGAAAAAAAAACTTTTTCATCAAAAAATTTGTTAGGGAAGGGGTTGATATCTTTATTTTTATTCAATATTCTTATTTACGATTTCTATTAATATTTTCATTTAATTTTTTTATTTGAATTTTATAATGTTATTTCAATTCAGTTTGTTTATTATTCAATTTATCTATTACTAGCTCTAATTTCAGTAGCATTAGTTAAAGTTTTTGTATTATTTTCTTATCCTTGTGTTATTTATGTGTTTTACATAAGATCAAAGTTATTTATCAAGAACAAATTTATTTCAAAAATTGATATTTCCATCAAAAAATATCTTCCTAATAAGCTCTATTTTTTAAAATGAAATGCTAATTGTAACTAGGTTACTTGCCCGTTAATATATTGAGAATAACGTGTTCTCAATACTATCAATATGTGTATCAATTTCTCATACGAAAGACTAAATAAATCAAATGAAGCAAATCAATGCAGACGTGAATAGTTTTTTTATATTGAATCCAATTCGATCGGCTAGGACTTCTCACCTTAATTCCTGCTTGAAAAAAATTAATGCTTGATAATACATCAACTTTATCATCCGATGATTAATTTTTCAACCATTTATAAATTATTCAATAATTTATTAATTTTTCAATCATTAATTAATTTTTCAACCATTTATCAATTAACAACCATTTATCAATTTTTAAACCATTTACTAATTTTTTAACCTTTCATTTATTTTCAATCATTTATTAATTTTTCACCAATTTATTAATTGTTCAACCATTTATCAATTGTTCAATCATGCCAACCATTTATTTATTTTCCACATTATAAACCAATCATTAAATTGTCAACCACATCAACCGTTTATTACTCATTTATTCAACCAATTATTAATTTTTTATCCATATAAGCCATTTATTAATTCAGAACCACATCATTAATTCATTTATCAATTATTCAACTATTGATTGAATTTCCATCCATATCAACCATTTACATATTTTTCCATCAAATATACACAGATTGACAAATAAATATTGATAAACATTTATTTTGCAGCAGTCATAAAAGTTCAAATCATATACACGTAAATATAACTTTTTATTTTATCAATTTTTGTTCGTTTCAATTTAATCAAAACTTATACTTAAATAGAATTACCTCATATTCCATCAACATAAATTAATGTCAAATATCAAAACATGTTCTGACTTTTCTCATTACACATTAATAATTAAATACCATAATCACATTATATTAAAAAGGTGTTTCGAATTCATTATTTCAAGAGTCGAGGATAATAGGGTAAGTTTCGAGTTATCGAACAGCTCAACATTTCCGATCATACTAGAAAAAATGTAGAAATGAATTTTTATAAAAGTTTCATCATACCCAAATATAAATTTACATATAATTTTTTTCTATTATGATTTAAAATGTGGAGCTGTTCAAAACTTGGAATTTGTCCTATTATTTGATATAGAGGAGTTTAAAATAGTTTGTAAATTTCTAAAATGGTGACAAAAATAGAGAAACAGGGAATAAAAAAAATATAAATAGAATAATGCAAAAAAAGTGCACAGTGAAGGGTCAGAACAACCACCAATAGTTGTAAATAAAGTGCACAGTGAAGAGTTAAAACAACCACCAATAGTTTTAAGTAAAGTGCACAGTGAAGAGTTACAACAACCACCAATAGTTGTAAATAAAGTGCACAGTAAAGAGTTAATACAACCACCAATAGTTGTAAATAAAGTGCACAGTGAAGGGTTACAACAACCACCAAAAGTTGTAAATAATGTGCACAGTAAAGAGTTAATACAACCACCAACAGTTGTAAATAAAGTGCACAGTGAAGGGTTAAAACAACCACCAATAGTTGTAAATAAAGTGCACAGTGGAGAGGTAAATCAACCACCAATAGTTGTAAATAAAATGCACAGTGAAGGGTTACAACATCCACCAATAGTTGTAATTAAAGTGCAGAGTGAAGAGTTAAAACAACCACCAATAGTTGTAAATAAAGTGCACAGTGAAGTGTTGAAACAACAAACAATAGTCGTAAATAAAGTGTACAATGAAGGGTTAAAACAACCACCAATAGTTGTAAATAAAGTGCACAATGAAGAGTTAAAACAACCACCAATAGTTGTAAATAAAGTGCACAGTGAAGTGTTAAAACAACAAACAATAGTCGTAAATAAAGTGTACAATGAAGGGTTACAACAACCACCAATAGTTGTAAATAAAGTGCAGAGTGAAGAGTTAAAACAACCACCAATAGTTTTAAATAAAGTGCACAGTGAAGTGTTAAAACAACAAACACTAGTCGTAAATAAAGTGCACAATGAAGGGTTACAACAACCACCAATAGTTGTAAATAAAGTGCAGAGTGAAGAGTTAAAACAACCACCAATAGTTGTAAATAAAGTGCACAGTGAAGTGTTAAAACAACAAACAATAGTTGTAAATAAAGTGTACAATGAAGGGTTAAAACAACCACCAATAGTTGTAAATAAAGTGCACAATGAAGGGCTAAAACAACCACCATTAGTTGTAAACAAAGTGCACAGTGAAGAGTTAAAACAACCACCAATAGTTGTAAATAAAGTGCCCATGTGAAGGGTTAAAACAAACACCATTAGTTGTAAATAAAGTGCACAGTAAAGGGTTAAAACAACCACCAATAGTTGTAAATAAAGTGCACAGTGAAGAGTTAAAACAACCACCAATAGTTGTAAATAAAGTGCACAGTGAAAAGTTAAAACTACCACCAATAGTTGTAAATAAAGTACACAGTGAAGAGTTAAAACAACCACCAATAGTTGTAAATAAAGTGCACTGTGAACTTGTGAAGGCATAATATCGTATCCTATTTACAGTATTTTCTTTACAATAGAATTTTCTGTCCCAATTTTTGCAAATGTCAGAGGAGTGAAAGTTTTGACATGAAAACATTGGCAGCTAACCTATAAATAATACTTTACTTTAGTTCTGAACAATAACATTTGAAATTGGGTTTGGAAACAATAAATCATACGATAAATGTATTCTTATTTTACTCTGGATACTAAATATAGATATAAAGATTATCTAATACAATGGAGAATTTATTGGCTTTTTATTTATTATGTTTGTGTTTCGTATTCAAGTATTTTTCAAAAATAAGAGGAAAATTCTTTGTTACCTCTGCAGAATGTGGAAAGGTCATATTTTACCCGTCATTTATTTATTTATTTTGTTATTCGCCTAACTGAAAAAGTGTAAATCGATTGGATCATGTCCAATGACCTGCTTTTAGAACTTAGGGAGCGACCCAGTCAAAGGTCAAGGTCATGGTCATTTATAACTTAAAAAGTATTGAACCATATTCCATGAAACCTTGTTGGGCGATTGGTCAAAAAGCAGGAACCAGTTTGTTAGATTTCGGGAGCGATCGAATCAAAGGTCAAATATCAAGGTCAAGGCCATTTTATAATTCAACAACTCAAAAGTATTCAACCAAATTGTCTGGTATTCAACCAAATTGTCTAGGAACCATCTGGTAGAATTTTGTAAACGATCTAATCGAAGGACAAGGTCAAGTTCATATATGATTCAATAACTCAAAAAGTATTCAATCATATTGCAAGAGACTTGGTGGGACGATTGGTTATTATCTAATTAGCAGTTTTTTGAATTTTGGGAGAGAACGGGTCAAAGCAGCAGCGATGTAAAGGCAATTATACTAATATATAAATATAAATTCAACCTTGTAGAAAACAATATTGGAAATTACTTCAGTGAAATAAAAAAATAGTCCATTTGGTACATCAATTTTTTTTATTAAATACAATTTTTATAATGATTTTTGATATACATTCAATTTCTGTACAATTATTCTGTGTAAAAAATGTCCATTCATGTAATGTGTAATTTTTGAATGAGATACAAGATATAAAACGTAGAAAATATGTGACTGAAAATTTTCTGTCGCTTTGGCCCAAAAAAAAAGAAAATGGCAATGTAAATTTTAGTTATGTTGAAAAACAGCATCTCAGCTTTACTAAAAGTATGAACTAAAATTAGTTTTAAATTTAAAAAATATTTACTTGCATCTGATAAATTAAATTTTTAGATAGGATAGAAAATTGGTTAGTACTTGGTGGAATTTTTATTAATAATATTTGTTATATTTGATTTTTTCAGGCTCCTAGTTCCTCTTTTTCTAAATAATTGCTATATTCATGTATTTAAGTATAGGGTAAGTTCTGAATTATTGGTCATTACTGCAACTCGTTCATGTAAAAAAAAATCAATATAATAATTGTTAATAATACACAGTGCTATCTAATACTTCTACAAACCCGGGTTTATTAGTATTAATATGATCGAAGTTGTAGCACTGACTGATAATTCGGAACTTACCCTATAGCTAAATATATGCATCTGGAAACTAGTATTTATATGTATAAACTCATAAAATTTCTTTAACTTACTTTTGGCTATTAAAAAAACAATAACAATTTGGTGTAAGTTCAATTTTATGAAAAACATTTTTTCTATAATATTCCAGATGTTTAAATAGGATTCTTTGTCAAATTAATTCAATCAAATGAATATTTGACAGATTAATGATAAAAATTTTAAATTATCAAGAAGATTTACAGATAGTAGATTTTTCTGCATCAACAACAAGAATTCCTTATCCCGATGCTTCTCACGTAGAGCTGATTATCCTGTATATTTAGAAGTTAATAATTAGTTACAGTGAAAGAGACACGGCGCTACCAAAGAACTCGTTAGTCGTCCTTTTGTTAGTCGTTAGTCGTCGTTTCGTTAGTCGTCCATTATATGAGTTTTGTCCACAAACTGATTAGTCTGGATATTCTTTCACGGAGAGCCTTTTAAATTTGTGAATATTTGTTAGCAAAGTTTAAAGTGTATCGTCATGAACTTTCAAATTGCAACACTGACTTTTGTTTACAAGTTTAAATTATGCACATATAAAAAATTGTTCGGTTTTATTCACATGTGCATAAACTCGGCATCAATAAGTAGAAGTTAGTTAATCATTCAGCTTAAAATACAGAAGCCATATTAAATTTCAATATCTTTAACTGGAAATCCAGTAATAATGCAATAGTTTTTGTCGTGATTTGTTTCAAATAAATAAATTTAATGTTTATAAAATAGAAAGGGGTTATAAAAACTATATAAATATTGATACAAAAATATTTAGTTGGGAAATTTTTGGATTTATTTTTATCAATATCTAGAAAATATTGGACATAATATAATGAAAAATTGAATCATACTATTTTCATTGAATTTATTATTCAATTTTAATTGTGTTTTTTACGTACGTTACGCTTTTCAGAAAAAGAAGAATAGTCTTTGACTCGGTATACGATATGAGGATTGTAAAAACTATATAAAATGATGTAAAGGCTATTAGGTTAATAAATGGAATAGAAATTCAACTTAATGGAAACAAAATAGGAAATATGAAATAACAATTGAACAAAAGAATTTATCTTCAAGAGGGTATAGACTCAACGATGAGGTTTATTGTAGGAATCCAGTTTTGGAGTCGACAGGTGTCTTATTAGAAAAAAAGTATTAAGCGTTGAAAAATATGGAAATTCTCTTGGCTAATCATTTTTTCAATCATAAAAATCAACTTTTCTGTTAAATAAAAATTACCTAATACGTTGACTACGTGTTAAAACATATTTCTACCACTATTCATATTACTGATAAACAAAGTGGTACAAATATATACCACTGTAATATTTCATACCCCAATTAAACTGTGGCAAAGTGAACTATAAATATAGCTACCTCTGTTTTCATCATACAAACAATATCAATAGGTACACTCAGAGATACTCAGCTCCTCTCGCTATAAGGGAACAGAAACTGGAAATTTTGCAAACGTCTTGACTGCTTTTTCAACATACTTAGTCAACGTGCTAAAAGAAGAATATAAATGTAATTATATTGAAAGGTGTAATCACGCGATAAAAGTATTCAATTTTAATAAAAAAGAATGAAATTTTCTTCTCCAAACTATATTTTCAACTTTATTATTTTCCAATCCCTTGTATTTCAGCAGTAAAAATGTTATCATAACTGAACTGAAGACGAAGCAAGAGGATCTATTTTCGTGTTACCATTCTGCCAGGCTGTTTTTAGGAGTAACTGATACGTCTCAGCGGGATGAAGACTCTAGTTTGAGTTTTCGAGAAACTCAAATTATAAATTGGATACCCCCTGAAATGAGAGCCAAGGAAAATACTGGGAGCACTTAAGCAACATGTGACTATTTCTTTTGGAACCTTTTCAGGATTCCCGAGGAGTTTATTTTCTAATTTTGAACTGGAGAATAACACTTCTCTTATTTTGTATTTAGGCTTTACTGGAAATCTCTTTCTTCACATTTGAACTGAAAACTGGAAAAGTCTTATAAACAAAACACAATGAACACAATTTGGCTGTGTATATTTACTAGGGTTGTGATAGTATGATTTAGATTTATGATTTTAAAAGCATATTTTATCAACCGTAATAATTAAACAATAACTTATTATGTACATTATATACCAATTCAATAATTTCTAGTAATCTTCTTTGATTGGAAAGCTAATTTATCAAATCATATTTAAATAATAATTTTAATAAATTATCCGAGTAAAAATGATATGAATATAATTTTTCACCAGCTGATATTCTTGCAAAGACTTAAAATAACTTTTACCATTGTTTTTCTATAATTTATTAACTATTCTTTACACTTATCTCCATATGAAAATATACAGTTAGGTACGTTCTAAATGATAGGAACGCCAGAAATACATTCCGTAAAATGAACACAACTTTTTCTTATTCTTTTCTATAAATACAACCTCAAAATCACACTTTCATTGGTTCCAACTCACTCCGCACTCTAACGTTTAACACTGAAGACATCTTTGCGATTGAAATACCTCTTCATTTTCCTCTCACAGCAATCTAGAGCGGCATAAATTCTTCCACCGAACTGAATAATTCAAATTTCAGTCCAAACAGTTCGAAACCACGAACATCGAGAGAAATCTCTCTGAGAAAAGCTGATCGAAGTCTACTCTTGCTTGCTACAGTTTGACTTTGGAAACCTAACAACGAAGTGAGAGTGAGAAAGTTATTGTAGCTGGAAACAATAAATGTGTAGAAGTCATTGTTTATATACCTATATATATTGATATTATTTGCTTCTTTCTAATATAAGAGCTATATTATCCTATATACGATCAGACTGTCAATTACCACATGACATTTTTTTCGGTGACAAAATATGAAACAACGATTCATTTATGAAGAGTGAAAATCATGGTTAATCATGTAATTGAGTATTTATTTGATTAAAAGAAATTATCATATTATAAAGCAAGTGCTAACCTAACGGCGCACGGGTTATTTATGAATATAACATTCAAGTAAATGAAAAACAATTGTATTGAATAATGATTGGCAATGATTGCCGTTGAAATTTTTAAATTGGTGATAAAATTTCATCATTGGAAGAAGCATTATTAATTGTGATATTTTTTCGATATATGATTCCAATGTATCATTTCAACATTTAAAAAATATTCTCTTCTCGTTAGCAACATATGCTATTTTCCCAAGCAAATTATAATGATGGTTATATCACACTCGGTGTGTAATTTGAGTAATTGGCTTCCTTCTGGCTAATTTCAATTAATTAATGAACTGAAGAGTAAGTGAAACAGCGTATGAAGAAATCATTATTCTATTTTTCTTTAAAGGTTTCGAATAATAACATAGTCATCATCTGTATCCTAATATTGACTAGAAAAATACTTTTAATCCTTTTAGTAAAATAGAAAGATGATCCCTCATTTCGTTGTTTCAGTTGCTTTTCAGTGTATATTATTATTATTAACAAAATGGCTACAGGAAAGAGTTACTTAATTATTTTAAATACACAATTAAACAAGCACTTTCAAAGTCGTATAATCACTGCAAAGAAAATTATTATCGAACAAAGATAGAATAGAGAGAAGTTCCATACAACTGGTGCACATTATTCCAACATGTTCTTCAACTTTTTCCCATTCATAACAAAGTTAAAATCAACTTCTTACGTTCGATAGAAAAGGACATAAAAAATATTATTTACCAATTTGGTTTACGTAAGATATGGTTTCTAGGGTAAGTTAGATGAATTAGATCATTTCATCAGAAAATATTCAGGAAAATTATTATAATTATCAAACTATAGATACAAATATATATACCACGGAAAGTTATCTCAAACTCAATGAGAGTTGAATATAAAAGTATTAGCTAATAATCTCTAGTGGTCTCCATTGCCTAATCTCCTCCTTAATTGGATGATATTATCAGTCTCTGGCACTTTATATCAGAGTTAATATCCCATTACTCGTAATCTTCAAAACTGCGATCCACTTTACTCTGAAAAAAAATTAGTTATTCAATTCATAATATCAAGCGGAGAAGGATATGAATAATGGAATAATATTTTATATAGAAAAAAACACGTAAAGTTCTTCAGGTAAAGTGGTAATTATTACAAAATATATATTCATATTTTGAATAATTTTAATTATAGACAGGATTGCAGATTTTTTTTTCCACATGAGACATTCTTTAGATCATTATCAAAAAAATTGAATTTCTGTTTACATTTAAGCCCCTCTTCAAATTCTAACCGTAGAAGTTCATTTACTTGGTTAACATATTATAGATTCGATGGAGCTTTGAATATTTCAAAGAAAATTGTATATGAAATTATTTTTTGATAGTTTACTAATTTCACATTTCAAATATACCTATTCTAATTGTAGCTAATGTTTGTTGTTATTTTTTCAATTGATCTGGATACACGATGACAAATTTGTGAATTTTGTAAATAATAAGCAATTAAATAACTGTTATTTGGGAAATTGCGAAGACACTTTTCACAGTATAGTGCATCATTATCTTCTAGTTCAAATTGTCAAGAAAAAGTTTGTCAGTGAATGCTCATTGTTTGGTATTATTTTCAATGGAAACATCCAAGTTCGTGAATTTTATTTCCCATGTAACGATGCAATACGCCATTCTAATCAAAGATTTCCTGTGAACTCTATTGAGATTGTAAAAGCTATCACATTTTCAGATGAGATTTCGGCCAAGGAGATCCAGAGGATTATCTTCGAGACAGAAATTATTGTTCAAAGCTTTAAGAAAATCTGCTCTGTCATTTTAACTCTTATGAAATACAAAGTAAATTGAGAACTAATGATTTAACATCGCTTAAATCTAGTCCGACTTGGTTTACTTCAATACATGTTAATTATGAGGCCATGAGTTTTGATTTCACATTTGCATCTTTTGATTAATATCATAATAATTTGTAAATTGTAATACCTCCAACATTAATAAGATTTTAAAATGGTGATTGTAGGGAGTGAAATCTTGACAACGAGCATAACGTTCATAATCTCTTGCTATAGATGCTGTATCTAAAATTCTAATAAGATGGAATTGCACAATGATAAGAACAAATAAATATCACAGTAAAATGGCTACTCAAACATTAAAACATACCAAAATATGATCAAATCCCTATAGAACAAACACCATAGTATACGTGTAACTACCCAGTTAAAATTCGGTGCAGTATAGCGGACGTTTTACTGTAGTTTATGGCAGTCTCAGCATTTCTAAGCAGCGCTCAGCAGATAATCTCTGCTTTCTACAAATGTTTACCGCGACCTATGGAGGCCACGGCAGTATAAGGACGAGATAATCTGTGGAGGTTTGACGCGTTATTATCTGCCGAAAACTCTGGAGAACAGAGCACAGAAAATCTTCAGAGTTTATAGTCGATAATATTGGCTAAGATCTCCAGAGATTGAAGCACCACATATTGCTCATGAATCATAATCCAACAAATTAATTTGAACAAAAATACAACTTCTTTATCGATAGTGTAGCTAATAATAGGTAATAATAGCTATAGTTAATTAATTAGTGGATAGCCCTAATATAAAATAAACATTAATCACTATTGTTCTTGGTACTCAGCTATGGTTTGGCTCATTCAGTTTTATATTAAATCTATTGTTACCTAATATTTATTTAACCACGGATATCATTGAGTAATTTGTATGCGTTTTTATATTTCTCATTTGTCAGAGTGAACCACTAAATTTTTTTAAAGTAACACTTATAGAAGATCAAAGCAATAGTGAAGTCTGACAATGTTGATATCAGGCTTTATCAGAATACAGTTTTTCTGTATCTTCTCACTGAATGAACTGAAACAGCTCTCATCAGACTCACACATTGATCATGTAGGTTCTAATAGTACTTCCATGCGTACATATGACTGAGAATCGTAGTTACAGGAGACATTCTTAAATAATTTCCATGAATATCAAAGTGCTGATGCTTGATTATAGATAAAATGATTTATAAAGATAAATTATAAGCATACTAAACTACCATTGCATATAATGTTTTCAATTTATAAGATATTAGGTAATTATTTACCCTGATGTAGGTTATTATTTGTCGAATTAAACTTTTGGCACGTGAGAATATATAAAATATATCATAGGTATATGGAATATATAATGACATTCTTATAAACAAGCTGACATTGGCCTTAGTTTAATAAGTTTACTCCAATATGTATATATTGTATATAATGCATACAATATACTGCATATATATAGTTAGTACAGAAAATTAATTTGGTTCATCTAACAACGATTTAATATTATAAGTGAAATAATTGCAATAACTAACCAGTTAAAATTATATACTAATATTATTATAACATTAATCATGTATTTGTTCTTCATCCGCGCCATTTAAATAGGTATATTGGAATACAAGAATACCAAATAACACGAAATCATTATTGAAAAAATCGGTCATTCTTAATAATTATTTAAAGATAAAATCATTTCCATGCTGAAAATATTAAAAACAGGGTTGCAAAACGAAATATATAGAACAATTATTTTGTACGTTCTAAAGAAAAATATCGGATTTTTTTATTGAGAACCATTGAACCTGCCGTATTTAGAATAGTTTCAAGTTTAAAATAAGGTTCTGTGGTGAATTAATGTTTTAAGTTATTAATTTATTGGTGAAAGTGGAATTGTGTATCTATCATGTGTATAGTATTTAAGAGTTCAGTGGTTATTGTATCCTATTGAAAAAAAAAATAGCAATGCTAGGCTATATATTATACCTATAATATAGCCTATAGCTAATTTGTACTTTTTTGGGTTTTGAAATTCACTACCTACGGTCCTACCTAACTATAGGTGCCTACTAGGCTACTCATGACACCAGTTATCTATCTGACAATAAATGATTTTTCACCTAGCTATGTATAATGTACTAGCACATAGGTATCAGGAAATGCACTGTAACTTGTACTCCAAGTAGCCTATGTCCAAGTTACTCCCACTGTGACATATCTATGTACTAGCTACCCACAGCCAACAGGCGACTCAAGTTATTAGTTATAGAGTACTACCGATGTTAGTTAAGCAAATTAGTTGGCTTCTATTTTAAATGGTCCACTCGTCCACACATTCTGATAGCTATATACCTTAGCCATGTTTCAAAGTGTGCACTGTGAACAAAGTCGCCAGATAAGCCTATATTGATACGTATCTAAAAGATGAGCGGCGCACCAGATCACGGCGCACCCACCATACGTTCTATTAGATACCTAGATCATAGGTAGGTAGATTGAAAGATGATTTATGATAGGTAGTACCTATATGTAGAAATGTAGTGAATTTGATATTTGTTGTTTCAAATTTATGACTGATGGCCAGTCTGTATTTAGTGGTAAATTCCACAGACATGTCGGTAGAATTTTTTCCCTTTCAAAATAATATTCTGGCAAAGTCGTTGGATTTTCAACTATTTATTCATGTTACCATTAATTTTTGGTGGATAAATTGGGAAAATGTTGGTGGATCAGTCAAATTACTGGAAATTAATGGTGGATTTTTTCAGCTTCTCGAAAAAGTCAGTGGGATTTTTTGCACCAAATACAGACTGGACTGATGATACCTGAATGATGTGAATCCACAACCAGTCTGTATTTGGTTTACAAAATTCCAATTACTTTTCCAAAAAGCTGAAAGAAAAATCAGAAAAATACATACCTACCTAGTTACCTTTTTCATGATAGATACTAAGATAGCTATTCGAATGAGCCACCAACCTTTTTTTCATTTACCTAGCCACCAAAAATAAAAAAAAATAATGGTAAGTTGGTAACATTATAGTTATACTAACATAGGAATACCTAAATAGCTAAAATCCACAGACTTTACTACTAGTATAATATTATTTTCGAAGGGGAAAAATTCCACTGACAAGTGGATGGAATTTACCATGAAATACAGTCTGGGCATTATACCAGTCTGTATTTGGGGCACAAAATTCCACTTGACTTTTTAAAAGTTGAAAAAATCCACTATAGACTATAAATTTCTATTAATTTGGCTGATCCAGCAACTTTTTTCTAACTTATCCACCAAAAATTAATGGTAACATAGGATTATTGGAATAAATGGCTATAAAAATCCACCGACTTTGCCAGAATATTATTTTCAGAGGGCAAAAAATTCCACCGACATGTCGGTGAAAATTACCACAAAATACAGACTGAGACATTAATTGAGTCAGAGAGATAGATATTCGCAGTTGCTAGAGTCTTGACTGACTACTAGGTATATTGAATTTTCTAAAATAGTTTTGAATTCATTCCTACCTATGATCTATCCAGAATGCAGGAACTGGTAAAGTGTTCTCCAAGATATCCTACATTTTGACTTATGTTCATGTTCTCAGTAAAATAGTAATACATGTAAATGTAGGAGGAAATTATTGATTGTTTGCACAGAAAATGTTAAAATGTCATATATTCTGCAGACTGGCTAGTACCTATACAAGCTATATCTATTTACCTGAATTTTACTTCGATTATTAAAAGATCTCTGTATTATTGTATACAAAATATGCCAGTTAATCTGTTGATGCCAATTAATTGACCCTCAGCCTTACATAATAAGTTACATTTGTAAAGGTCAAAACTCAGATATGTCTAATTGGCTTAATGCCAGTCTACAGAATATGGGACATTTTTAACATTTTCTTTAATACCAGTCTGAACAGTCCTTAGTTTTCTCCTATATTTGCATTAATTTTACTGAGAACAGAAGCCAAAACAGAAGATTTTTTGGAGAACAGTTTACCAGTTCCTACAGTCTGGGCTTAATGTTTTGATTTAATTTAATTTCTATGTTCCCATGTTAATTTGGCCTAAAATTTTAAGAAATGACCCAAAATTGACATGTCTCAGAATCTTTAAATTTTGGCTTGAAATTGGCTAACAATCTGCCAGTCTCTTGAACATGGCATGATGATTATTCAGATTATATAAGATGCATCTTGACAGTTTCAATATATTTAGGTACCTATTCTCATGTAAATTTTGGCACTAGCTATATTTAGAGAGTCAACATAGTTTTAAAATTTAGATAAATGGAGCAGTAAAATTAGGTTACTTTGACTAGAAACCTTTCTTTGACTGACGAAGGTCGCTTTTCTTTGACGGAGGTCGCTTTTCTTTGACGGAGGTCGCTTTTCTTTGACGGAGATCGCTTTTCTTTGACTGAAGTCGCTTTTCTTTGACTGAGGTCGCTTTTCTTTGACGGAGGTCGCTTTTCTTTGACGGAGGTCGCTTTTCTTTGACGGAGGTCGCTTTTCTTTGACGGAGGTCGCTTTTCTTTGACGGAGGTCGCTTTTCTTTGACGGAGGTCGCTGTTATAGGAAGTCATTTCATACCACATTTATTCATTCATATTTAGCCATGTAATTATAATCATTATTTTCATCCATTTCAGAATAGATAAATTCATTTCACATATTATTAATCATACTTCTGACAAACCTCACTCACCATCCGACTAACTTGTAGTCTTCATTAACTGTCACCTGTAAGTTTACTTTATCTTGTTTTCATTATCTTTTGTATTTCATTTATGTGTTTATTTGATTTATATTGGTTTTCATATCTTCTGCTTATATCGTCATATTCTTTGTTCATATTTTGTATTCTTATATTAGTTTTATATTTCAGCCTGTTCATCATCCCCTGTCATGCTTTCCTTAATTCCTTAATCCCCTAATCCCTTAATTCCTTAAATTCCTAATTTATTAACTCCTAATTCCCTAATTCCTTAATTCATAACCTACATTTATACCATCTAATCTTAAATCCATATTACATACAAGTCCCGTGTCATCATTATCCCATATTTTAAAGAAGACATGATGAAATATAACTAACAACGTAGTTTGTTAGACCCTTAGGCGGCAATCTACCACAAGTGGCATCTTCGACGGGATACATTTCATCCTTAATCTAGACATCCCAAAAATATCCCTAAACTAGACATGACACTACACACTCCACCCAGGAAGCATGGCAGGAGTGATTTCGACCGGCGGGGGGAAGCACAGGCACATCAAGTTGACCAGCAATCGGAAGCACATAAAGTTGACCGGCAATCGCAAGCACATCAGGTTGACCGGCAATTGGTGGATGACAGTCAGATGCAGCAGCAGGATAACTTGATCCTGAAACCCAACTTACTTGATGTTGCAACTGGTGGTAACCGAAGGAGTGAGCAGAGCAGTATTGTTATGGAGGAGGCTGCTCAATTCAGGAGGAAAGAGGCTAAGAGAGGAGCAATTACATCTCTTTTGATACAGTTCTCCATCACTAGGGTACGAAATGATCTTATGGAGGGTAAATTCAGCAGTTCATATGACTCCGGTATGATATATGGCCTGGATGAGCTACGATGCCTCCTGTTACCTCGTTGGCAAGGTGGTGATCTAACAGAACAACCAAGATGTGTGGAGGCAGCAAGCCATTTTCATAAATTAATATCTGGCAGTGAAGAGTTAATTAAAACAACGTCATTGCGTACAAGAAGTTTCACCTACTCAGAGTGGATGGCTCTACTTCAGAAGATTGCTCAGGATCCCTACTGGATTAAAGTTCCATCAGGTGAGAGGTGCAGTCATACAATTTCTGAGGAGGATCCATTGCTGTTGAAACTGGGTCACCCAGCAGCAAAGGAACATGAGAGCGGTGCTATTCCAAGACACCGAACTGACAATGACAGGGGAACACCTGTTAGTCCAAAGCACCAAACTGATGTTGACTGGGGAACATCTGTGATTCCTAAGTGCCAAATTGATAACAGGAAAACACCATTCAAAGATGTAGTGAAGAAGGAAATTAGTGCAAGTGACAGCTCATCAGATGGTGACATGTCATCTAGTGAGTCTGTTGTTACATCAGAGGATAGTTCTTGATCATCTACCAGGAGTCATCGAAGAAGAGGCAGACGTCACAACGACAGACGTTCTGCAGTAAAACCTCCTATATTTGAAATGGATGGCAAAACGGCTTTGAAAGACTATCTGAAAACTTTTGAAGAATTCTTTGAAAATCAGTACATAGGGAATTCCTATGACAAGACACAGATGCTCTCAACCTTTCTTACTGGTGACCTCCTTAAAGTATATAAAGTGAGAGGTGGTAGAAAACTGAGGTATTCAGATATGAAGAAGGAGCTTATGAAGTATTATAAGGAGCAAAAGATTGGGACTAGGTCCTTCTGGAGAAAGCAACTCAGTAATGTTGTCCTTGAACATGAAGAGGAATATGACATTTTTGCCATGAGGATCTCAGAGTTAGCTAAACTTGCTTACCCGAAAGACAAGAAAGAACGTACAATGCAGGTGAGGAACTGTTTCTTCAACCACCTTCCTGCAATTATGGTAAACAAGATCACAGACGCAGAGAGGACATACAAGGCTTCCACAGGAGGAAAACATAGGCATTTCCCCCTTTCTGCTGTGATACAGATAGCCAAAGATCTTCAGCAGGCCCAGCCTAGACAAAAGACTGTTATGTGGACAAGTGGGTCTTTTGGAGAAGGTCAAGAGGAGAAGAGAACAGACTATCGGCAGCTATCTCCTCAAAGCAGTGACCGTTTTGGTGAGGCAAAGCGTCCATGGTCGCAACAGAATACTTCTCAGTGGAGTCCTTATCAGAAGCATGACTCTGAAAATGGGAAGCGCACCAAAACCACTTGCTTTTACTGTAAGCGACAGGGCCACAAAAAGTCTGAGTGCTGGCGAGCTGCAAATCTGTGCCTTATATGTGGTGGTAACCACGAGATGAAACAGTGCCCAAAGTATACTTCTAGACATAAGTCACAGTCAATCGAAGTACGTCCACAACGTAAGTCGTTAAACTAGATGGTCTCTCTGGTGGAGGGAACTCAGGGAGACAGTGTGGGGCCCTCAAGAATCGTGTATTTTGGAACTCTTCTAACCGACGGACTCCCGCTGTTGATGGCTGGCAGACTCCTGCTGGTGATCGCTGGCAGATTCCTGCTGGTAATGGTTGGCAGAATCCGGCTGGTGAAGTACTGCCAGACGTATCATCTCTCTTCAGTGGAGTTCCTCATGACTCCAACAGTATTGTGCCAGGGAAATATGTAAATCTAGTAGGAAGAGATTTCGATTTTTTAAAAGTTAGTGTCACTATAGGCTCAACAGTATTAACAGCTATAATTGATTCTGGGGCTGAAAAGTCATTCATTTCGTCTAGTGCCGTAAATGAACTCAATCTTAATATAGAAATTAATGATGTTACTTTTAGAGCAGTTGGACATTCTAGTTTCAAAGCATCTGGTAAAGTAAATGTTGACTTATTAATTGGTGACCTTAGCTTGAAAAATATGAATATAATGGTTTTTCCCCATTCCTTGAATTCTGGATGTAGTCTGATCTTAGGGTTGGATTTCCTCAAACTTAATAACATTGAGATTGTAGTTAAGGATAAGATGCTTATTAAACATTGTAAAGATGGTAGTTTTCGAGAGATTTACTTAGATAAAAGTGGTACTGTGACTGAAACTATGTTTGGTGATATTCCGTGTACAATTAGTAAAGATGTTAAACTTGTAAGAGGGAATGTCCACTGGGTTCCTATTGATTTTCATGTTCCTAAGTCTAATAGAGACACCTAATTATTATATTCTGAAAATAATATTGACCATAAATTAGTTAATGTAGTACGTGGATTTCATGGTATTGCTCAAGTTGATAGTAAATATATTTTTGTTTGTGCCACCGAAAGAGATATAACTTTGAAGAAGGGAGCGCGAGTAGGTAGTATTGACAAAGTGGTGGAAGTTGACAGAGACATTGACGAAGACTCAGACGAAAAACAAAGACAAGAATTTGATTGGGAGGGAAACATTAAACTAGAGGGCCTTTCTCCAACGCAACAGAAAGCTGTTCTTGATATGATAACTAGCCATGTGGATGTATTTAGTTCTGGTTCCTCTGATATAGGACGAGCAAGCGTGGTTAGCCATAAGATCAGATTGAATGATAATACTCCCATTTACCAGAAGCCCAGACGGTTTCCCCAACCAATCAACGACGAAATAGAGCGACAATGTAAGGAACTATCAGAGGCTGACATAATTGAGCCTAGTGTATCGCCGTGGTCCTCCCCCATCGTCCCTGTTCGAAAGAAGGACGGAACTATTAGAATGTGTATTGACTACCGACGACTAAACAAAGCGACAATACCTGACAAATTCCCTGTTCCGAACTTAAGTGACTCTATATTTGGACTACACGGGACTCAATACTTTACTAAACTGGACTTAATTAGAGGTTATTATCAATTGCCAATTGACAAAGACAGCAGACAATATACTGCATTCTCTACCTCCCGTAACCATTGGCAATTCAAGCGATTGAGCTTTGGCCTTATCAACGCTCCTTCAGCTTTCCAGAGGCAAATACAGGCAGTCCTGAGCTCTTTCCCATCAAACCGTGTTGTTGCCTACATAGACGACATTTTGATTATGAGTTCTTCTTTTGAGGAGCACCTGGAACTTGTGGGGAAGGTGCTGGGAACTCTGGAAAACTATGGTATCAAACTAAAACCAGAGAAGTGTGAATGGTTCCTAAAAGAAGTGGAGTTTCTGGGACACAATGTTAGTTCCTCTGGGATCAAGAAAACTGAGGAATATGTGAACCGAGTTACTAATTATCCTAGACCAGAGACAGTTGGAGCCTTGAGAGAATTCTTAGGTCTGGTTAACTTTCAGCGGAAGTATGTTCCGGATTGCTCGTCATTACAGAAACCTCTTTCACAACTGACGGGTGGACATAAGACAAAGAAACTAGTTTGGAATGACGAAATGACTGACGCTTTCGAATCCATTAAGTTACATATGAAAAATGACATTGAACTGGCTTACCCAGATTATTCTGGCAATTCAGGGAAGTTGGAACTCTGGGTAGATGCGTCCTCTGTGGGTGCTGGAGCTTACTTAGCCCAGCAACAGGGTGATGACCATCGCGTAATTGGTTTTGCCAGTATGACTTTTACTTCCACCCAACTTAACTATTCCACTCTAGAAAGGGAGTTAACGGCCCTTCGTTGGGGCATAAAGACATTTAGACCATTTCTATATGGCATTGAATTCATACTTTATACTGACCATCAACCGCTAACCCATTTACATAATATGAAATTGATTTGTTCTAGATTGGCTCGAACCGTCCAGGAGCTGTCAGACTATATTTTTGAAATTAGGTACACACCAGGGCATTTAAATGGTGCGGCAGACGCCCTTTCGAGACTTAATGTAGAACGGCCTGGTGGTGATGAATATCCTGTGAGGGACTCTGTACCTCTAGGTTTAGTATTAGATGGTCCTCCAGCTCCTGGAGGGGGAGATTCTTTATTTATTAGTTTATATACTGTTTTAACGTCTCTTTGTATTGACAGGTTACCATCCTCCGCAGACGAATTAAGGGCACTGCTTGTGAGCGATCTGGTGGATCATGCTGTCAATTACAATTTAAAATTGGATCGTGAGTCCAGAAAGAAACTCAGGTTAATGAAACTGCCAGGACAATTACCATCTCTGGAGGTATTGCTTGCTGCCAGTCGTCTCTTTAAAGTAGAGGTTTATGTTTATTTCTGGTCAAGCGAACCGGTTATCTACCAGTATAACAACGACATGCAGCAGGTAGTTCATATCCAGTGTATAGGTGGAA
This sequence comes from Caprella mutica, assembly GCA_947561585.1. Lineage (NCBI taxonomy): Eukaryota > Metazoa > Arthropoda > Malacostraca > Amphipoda > Caprellidae > Caprella > Caprella mutica. Next base: position 104,297 of record CANNZV010003075.1, read on the forward strand.
TCCATTTTAATCCGCTGATAGAGATACGAAATTATAAACCACCAGATCCTCAGCGGTGTCCAGTCAATTCTGTCTGTGTGGTGGAGGATGGATCTGTGCCAAGTAGAGTTATAGATACTATTGATAATGAATGTGTTGATGATTTATGTGTCGTTTTTTCTGATTGTAACATTAATGCATGTAACCATATAATTAATTGTGAACCTGTTGTTAGAGTGCAAGTAGGAAACTTTGAACCTTGTGCGTTATTGGACACTGGCGCGGAAATAAGTTTAGTGTCAGAATCTACATTAGCATCTATATCGTCACAAATTGATATTAACATTGTTACTGAGCGTATGTGTGACATTATTGGCTTTACTGGCGAAAGATGCCTTATCTCTAAAGTTGTTGATTTACAGCTTTCCATAAAGTCATTCACAATGCCTAAATGTCACAAGTTCGCTGTCGTAACTGATGAAATACTTCCATGCTGCTTTATATTGGGTTTAGATTTCTTAGGGGAATATTCTATTAGTTTGGATTTTAACTCTTTTACGTGTAGGTTCCCTTGTGATACCATTGTTCCCTTTTGTGACGTAGTAAACAGATTTAACTATTGTTATGCAATTGAAAGGATTAATGTTGAACAATCTCACCAGCTTATACCAAGTCTAGTCAATGATGATTTACGTTTTGAATTAACGGGTGACTCTGGCGCGATAACTGGGTTATCTTTGTTAACTGACTCTGAGACTAGTAGGCAATTACAAAGTCGACGTCAAGAGATTTCACGCTTGCGTCGAGTGATTTCAGAGGGGGTTGCTGTCAGAGATTGGCCAGAGAGTTTGTCTAAGTATTGTATGTATAGTAACAGGTTGCAGATAGTTGATGGAGTTGTTGTGTTCGGTTGCTCGAATGTGATAGTGGTTCCATTTCGTCTTGTTGTTGAGCTGGCTCTTAGTGTTCATTTCAACTTTGCACATATTGGTAGGGACAAGCTGACGCATCTGCTAGGTACACTCATCTGGCATCCATCCCAGCCACGAATTATTGCTGATGTTTGTACTACGTGCCACCACTGTCAGGTTTTCAAAGATTACTGTACCCCACTGAAACCTCCAACCTTGAAAATAGCGTCATCGTACCCTTTTGAATTAGTTGCGGCGGACATCATGTCGTTGCCTCGCACGACGTCTGGTTATGTTGCAGTCTTGATGGTCGTGGATCATTACTCGAAGTTTGTGACAGCTGTTCCACTTAAAAATAAACTGTCAAAAACTGTTGTTAGCGCTTTGTCAAGGCATATTATTCCATTTCTACCTTCTGTGCCAACAAACCTAAAGACCGATAATGGACCAGAGTTCGTGTCTGGAGAGTTTGAAGAGTTTTTAACATCCTCCAATATCAACCACAAATTAACGACACCTTATTGTCCTACTAGCAATGGATGTGTAGAAAGAGTAAACAGAACGATTCAGAACTTTATTAAGGTTATTCTGGACGGGAAAAGTGATTGGGATGAGGTGTTGAGTAGGGTTATAATAACATATAATAATACTCTACATGTGGAATTGTCTACCTCACCTTCTAAATTTTTAATCACGAAAAGTCACTCATTTTCAGATGATCCCCCATTGCAGGAGGGCCTTAGAGAACACTGGAAACTTGGTCACCCTAAATTCCTCCCATTTAGATTGGGTGATATGGTTCTCATGAGGAGTCAGCATAAAGGGTTTTTGAATACCAACAAATTCCTCGCTAAGTATGCTGGTCCATATACAGTGACTAAAGTGAACAGCTATGGGGTCACTTATGAAATAAGAGATGAGGCTACTGATACAGTATTTCGCGCCCATCACTCTAAGTTAAGATATTATAAACGGGCCCCTAGATATATTGTTAACCATCCTATGTATAAGAGATTAACGGATGATGATTCTGATAATGTACTTGTAACTGATGATATACCAGAAGTTGTACCGCTACATAATATAAGCACAGATGATTCTAATACTGATAGTTCAAGTTCTGATGAATCGATTCATGTTAGCACTTTACCTAGTGAAGTGAATTCTAGAGTTCATGAAAGTAGTACAAGTAACGTTATTAAAGATGATCCTGATGTGGATTTTCAACCAATCACCAGTTCGGAATTCTCGTTTAGTCAGTGCAAAGGTTGTGATTATGAGTGTGTCATTGAGAGGTCCCTGTCTGTGACCGGCAATGATACAGAGTCGAATACTAGTCCAGAACTCTTTGCTGCTGATGTGCAAAATTATAATGTCAGTTCACCTTTATTGGACTGGGAGCTTTCTCTTGATGAAAGTCATTGGTCGTTGCCTTCTCTTGAATCTGGTGTGATGGTGGATCATTCTCATGAATCCCCTGACAGAGAATTGTTTAATCCAGTTGGTCGTTCGATTGATTTATTAAGTTGTCAAAGTGATGACAATGATTTTGTTGGGTTCGACGGTCCTGGTGTTCCTGTAGATAGTGATCCGAAAATTGAAAATGATTTTGCTGGGTTTGTTACTGATGGCTTTTCAGGAGAGAAATTGAATGGTTTGCAGACTGCCATAGCTGAGAGTCATGGTAATCATTCTAATCAAACTAATAGGGCTCACACGAGATCACAAGGTACAGTTTTAAATTTGCCTAATGTTCAAACAAAAGTTTTAGAGTACAAAAAGCGAGAACCAAAGTAGCTGACTATTAATTATATTTTGCTAGTTGTGAGATTTATAGACTTTTAATCTGGAGGCTATTTGATATATTTTCGTAATTATGTTTATGAATCATTAGCTAGTGTTGAGTTCTATTTTTAAATGTTGTATTCAATTTCAGGGTAATGAATTCACAGTGAAGGGATGTTGATTTATTTCGCGAACAAGCTGTCTGCTGCCCAACTTTCTGAGGGGGGAGGGGAGTGGATGGTTGAGTTGTGCGATCAGCAGCCTGGAGTGTGACCCTTTGCCTTGTCCGCTTGTAGATCTGAAAGAAAAAAATTATATTAGATTTGAATGTATATATAGTAAACTTATATCATGTTTGTGTTATTAAATGTAGATTGCTTTATTGATTTGATTGAAATGATGTTTATGTTTTTAAAGAAGAGAAAATAATTTTATTGTTCTAGTTGGTTGCTTTACTGTTTGATAAATAAATATTCCTTTATAATATGATTGTAGAATATTGTTAGTGTATTGTAATTAGAGAGTATACGTTTGAAATAATACATGCAGGGTTTATTGAGAATATTGATGTTAAATAAAGTTTCATATTGATTTAATACTTGGCAGTAACTTCGGAGTGAACAAAAGGCTGAATATTTTTTCATTTTTGTGTATTCTTTTTCTTGATTTCATTTCTTTTGTATTTCACAATTCCATAATATTTCATTCATAAATGTTGGTCTGGTGGGGAGGAGTTGTTATAGGAAGTCATTTCATACCACATTTATTCATTCATATTTAGCCATTTAATTATAATCATTATTTTCATCCATTTCAGAATAGATAAATTCGTTTCACATATTATTAATCATACTCCTGACAAACCTCACTCACCATCCGACTAACTTGTAGTCTTCATTAACTGTCACCTGTAAGTTTACTTTATCTTGTTTTCATTATCTTTTGTATTTCATTTATGTGTTTATTTGATTTATATTGGTTTTCATATCTTCTGCTTATATCGTCATATTCTTTGTTCATATTTTGTATTCTTATATTAGTTTTATATTTCAGCCTGTTCATCATCCCCTGTCATGCTTTCCTTAATTCCTTAATCCCCTAATCCCTTAATTCCTTAAATTCCTAATTTATTAACTCCTAATTCCCTAATTCCTTAATTCATAACCTACATTTATATCATCTAATCTTAAATCCATATTACATACAAGTCCCGTGTCATCATTATCCCATATTTTAAAGAAGACATGATGAAATATAACTAACAACGTAGTTTGTTAGACCCTTAGGCGGCAATCTACCACATCGCTTTTCTTTGACGGAGGTCGCTTTTCTTTGACGGAGGTCGCTTTTCTTTGACGGAGGTCGCTTTTCTCTGACGGAGGTCGCTTTTCTTTGACGGAGGTCGCTTTTCTGTGATGGAGGTCGCTTTTCTGTGATGGAGGTCGCTTTTCTGTGACGGAGGTCGCTTTTCTTTGTCGGAGGTCGCTTTTCTTCCATGTTACAAACCAGTCTGAAAAACATGCACAACCGGTCTTCAAATATTCAATTTTTGGAGCAATTCTTTCCAAAAGATTTTTAAATTTCTCTCTAAAATGGCCAGAAATCTCAAAACACTCTCCAATAATTACATGTAAACATAGGGAATTGATTAAGAAATTGTCGCCAGATAATTCAGGACACTAATTTCAAGGCCATAATAGTCACCGGATAAATTTCACAACTTCATGCATCTTTTGCAGACTGGGTTACAGAGTATGTCAGTTAAAGCCAATTAATTGGCTTAAATTTCAAGAGGTCAAAATTCAGATATGTTTAATTGGCTTAAAATTTTGAATTAATTCCTATGTTCCCATGGACGCAGGAGGTGACTATTTTTTGACGCAGGAGGTGACTATTTTTTGACGCAGGAGGTGACTATTTTTTGACGCAGGAGGGGACTATTTTTTGACGCAGGAGGTGACTATTTTTTGACGCAGGAGGTGACTATTTTTTGACGCAGGAGGTGACTATTTTTTGACGCAGGAGGTGACTATTTTTTGACGCAGGAGGTGACTATTTTTTGACGCAGGAGGGGACTATTTTTTGACGCAGGAGGTGACTATTTTTTGACGCAGGAGGTGACTATTTTTTGACGCAGGAGGTGACTATTTTTTGACGCAGGAGGTGACTATCTTTTGACGCAGGAGGTGACTATCTTTTGACGCAGGAGGTGACTATCTTTTGACGCAGGAGGTGACTATCTTTTGACGCAGGAGGTGACTATCTTTTGACGCAGGAGGTGACTATCTTTTGACGCAGGAGGTGACTATCTTTTGACGCAGGAGGTGACTATCTTTTGACGCAGGAGGTGACTATCTTTTGACGCAGGAGGTGACTATCTTTTGACGCAGGAGGTGACTATCTTTTGACGCAGGAGGTGACTATCTTTTGACGCAGGAGGTGACTATCTTTTGACGCAGGAGGTGACTATCTTTTGACGCAGGAGGTGACTATCTTTTGACGCAGGAGGTGACTATCTTTTGACGCAGGAGGTGACTATCTTTTGACGCAGGAGGTGACTATCTTTGGACGCAGGAGGTGACTATCTTTGGACGCAGGAGGTGACTATCTTTGGACGCAGGAGGTGACTATCTTTAGACGCAGGAGGTGACTATCTTTGGACGCAGGAGGTGACTATCTTTGGACGCAGGAGGTGACTATCTTTGGACGCAGGAGGTGACTATCTTTGGACACAGGAGGTGACTATCTTTGGACGCAGGAGGTGACTATCTTTTGATGCAGGAGGTGACTATCTTTTGACGCAGGAGGTGACTATCTTTTGACGCAGGAGGTGACTATCTTTTGACGCAGGAGGTGACTATCTTTTGACGCAGGAGGTGACTATCTTTTGACGCAGGAGGTGACTATCTTTTGACGCAGGAGGTGACTTTCTTTTGACGCAGGAGGTGACTTTCTTTTGACGCAGGAGGTGACTTTCTTTTGACGCAGGAGGTGACTTTCTTTTGACGCAGGAGGTGACTTTCTTTTGACGCAGGAGGTGACTTTCTTTTGACGCAGGAGGTGACTTTCTTTTGACGCAGGAGGTGACTTTCTTTTGACGCAGGAGGTGACTTTCTTTTGACGCAGGAGGTGACTTTCTTTTGACGCAGGAGGTAACTATTTTTTTGACGCAAGGTACACACAACACTTTTTTTCACACCTGTTACACCCCTATCTAATTATCTCGTCTATTCTTCTATTAGCAACATGTGTAGAATTTTAAGTGCACTCTCCTGTTACAACTTAAACTAGTGCATTGAGTAGAAAAATAGTGCTTAAGTCATAGTTCAGAGATGGTTCCGTTATTTGATCATGATGGCCATACTTAAAAAGATGATGCTGGGTGGTTATTATATACTATATTATTCAGAGTCAAAATCCTTGCTCATTCACCAGTGTCATTGTTTTGAGTCCTTTGACCAATGAGATATTTTACAAAGTATCTCAAATGGTCAGATAATCCAAGAAACTTTGATAGATATTTGAATTTAAAGCATATTTTTCCCATATTGTCATGCTAAAACTCAATAATGTTTAGGACATTAAATAGAAATTTGGATAGTATGGAAGTGGCTAATATCACTCCTATTTATTTAGATAACTGGTGTTCTATCAATTATCTACCTATGTTCTTGTGTTAATTTTCATATTTATACAGTGTGATCATTATTAAAAAATTATACATAGCTAACTCAAATTGTGAGTTTGTTTATGATAATCTGTATTCCTCCCTCTGGATATTGTTACTAACTAGGCTATTTTTATATATGTTCATGAATTTGTTTGTTATATATGACAAAACTTTTATTTTTCTTTTCAGGATTATAATTATTCAACACATTCCAAAAGGAAACTAGTTTAAGAATTTTGTATGTATCAAACAATCAAGGATATTCAGTTCAAACTATAACATGTCTTTAGATGATGAAGAGGACATGATGCTATTCAATATGAAGTATAAGGTAAGTTCAGCTCTCTTTTCAATCTTAAATAAAATAATTGACACAATGGAATTTACTAGAGATGCACCGATACCATATTGTTAAATGATACCAGTACCAAGTCCAATACCAGTTTTTTTAAAGTATGATATTCACAAGTGTTACTTGCTCAGTGTAATAGCTATAAATTTCATTTGTTATATTATTTTTGTTATTGCAATTAGCTAAAGTGTACCTAGTTTTGAACTACAGTGTACCTAGTTTTGAACTACAGTGTACCTAGTTTTGAGCTACATTGTACCTAGTTTTGAACTACAGTGTGCCTAGTTTTGAACTACAGTGTGCCTAGTTTTGAACTACAGTGTGCCTAGTTTTGAACTACAGTGTGCCTAGTTTTGAACTACAGTGTGCCTAGTTTTGAACTACAGTGTGCCTAGTTTTGAACTACAGTGTGCCTAGTTTTGAACTACAGTGTGCCTAGTTTTGAACTACAGTGTGCCTAGTTTTGAACTACAGTGTGCCTAGTTTTGAACTACAGTGTGCCTAGTTTTGAACTACAGTGTGCCTAGTTTTGAACTACAGTGTGCCTAGTTTTGAACTACAGTGTGCCTAGTTTTGAACTACAGTGTGCCTAGTTTTGAACTACAGTGTGCCTAGTTTTGAACTACAGTGTGCCTAGTTTTGAACTACAGTGTGCCTAGTTTTGAACTACAGTGTGCCTAGTTTTGAACTACAGTGTGCCTAGTTTTGAACTACAGTGTGCCTAGTTTTAAACTACAGTGTGCCTAGTTTTGAACTACAGTGTGCCTAGTTTTGAACTACAGTGTTCCTAGTTTTGAACTACAGTGTGCCTAGTTTTGAACTACAGTGTGCCTAGTTTTGAACTACAGTGTGCCTAGTTTTGAACTACAGTGTGCCTAGTTTTGAACTACAGTGTGCCTAGTTTTGAACTACAGTGTGCCTAGTTTTGAACTACAGTGTGCCTAGTTTTGAACTACAGTGTGCCTAGTTTTGAACTACAGTGTGCCTAGTTTTGAACTACAGTGTGCCTAGTTTTGAACTACAGTGTGCCTAGTTTTGAACTACAGTGTGCCTAGTTTTGAACTACAGTGTGCCTAGTTTTGAACTACAGTGTGCCTAGTTTTGAACTACAGTGTGCCTAGTTTTGAACTACAGTGTGCCTAGTTTTGAACTACAGTGTGCCTAGTTTTGAACTACAGTGTGCCTAGTTAGTTTCGAAGTATATATTTTTATTCATCTGTTGATTAATTACAGCAATATCAGTTGTCTAATTGAACATAAATTTACTATTATAAGCACGAAATGTAATTATTAAGTGAATTGTTTATAATGTTCGTTTCAATTTTCAGAAACACTGTCCTGACCCGATTTCAAACCAGTTCATGAAACCATTGGAATATCCCTATAGAATTCTGGCGATTAGGATGGACATAGAGGAAGGGGCATACGCTCCCACACCTGAGCACGGTCATGAGCTTCTATAGAATTCTGGCGATTGGGATGGACATAGAGGAAGGGGCATACGCTCCCACACCTAAGCACGGTCATGAGCCCCCCTGATCACGAGCCCCCCCCCCCCCCCAGGTCATGAGCCCCCCCCTCTCCCTGTTGTTTAATCCTTATTTACATAGTTAAACAAATGAAGAACTATGCACTTAGATAGAAATAACTGAGAGTTGCTAATGTAGTTTCACTAGTTTGTTGTACTGCACACTTAATGATTGATTAATGACCTGGCAGGGGGGTCAGGGGGATTAAATAATATAGGTAAATAAATAAGGATTGAAAAACAGATGGCTCGTAATCGGGGGGGGGGGGTGATTATGACCTACACCCCCGAGGAACACATTATCAAAGTTGGTGACCTAATCTCTTACTCTTCTCCCAATTTATATTTGTAAGTATGGTTACATTTTTTATTATTAGTAACAAGTGATACTCATTTTACAAACTTTGACAATCAGTTAGAGAGGAAAAATATATAAGTAAGATTTACAATGTAAAGCTTTAGTTTGCTTACCAATAAATAAATTTAAAGCCATCTACTTCACTTTTATAACCTCACCACTACTCTTTACAGTCTATTATATCGTAAATGGAAAAGAAGATGGTGTCCCTTCAGCCCCGAACTGTTGTAGCTAATTTGGAATGTATTATTTTACCATGTTTATTTTTATTAACGCTACTTGCAGTTTTGGAGAATAGCGCAAAGTTATATTCATCAACTGCGAGGTCTTAGATTTTTGTATTAGGAAGGCTTCATTTCCCATCATCTTCTTCTTCCATCCACCATTGCCACAGGTGCTTGTGACTCTTTTCGTCACAATCCTTGGTAAGTGACAGCATTCACGGAGAAGATTTTTTTTCATTCATTAGTATTGTCACTGACGGGTGGCAGGTGACATTGTTTATAGAGCCACTTTTCTTTCTGACTGATTCTTCCAGTCCCTTTTATTTAATTTCCTTTTGATGTAGCTAAACGATATGGCCTTTTTTCTGAAAAAGACATTTAACCCCTACTAAATAAATTTTTCCCTAACTTGAAACGTCAATCACATTAATTCAACTAGCTATTTAGACATCATGATCATTTTTTACCCTCAGGGTAGATATTGACTGGAATATTGCTGCCGAATAACGTCACATTCATAATATGAAGTATATATGCGTTAAACGCGTCATATTTTATAATATGAATATGTGCGTTCATATTCAGTGCAGTCAATATCTGCCATGAGGGTATTTTTTCTCTAGTGTTTCACGCGTGGCCACGGACGCTACGCGGTCCCGCATTAGTAGTTAGGACGCGCGTGTCTGCAGTTTAGGGTAGCGCTTCAGTGTAGTTCAGTGCAGTGGGGGGACGTAGAATGAGGTCCCCAAAAGCGGACAAAAATGCTCTGTCGCGGCCCTATCGCGGCCTTCTGCCTGCCATGATGCCGGCCCTGCGCGCCCCACCCGCTGCACCTATCCTGCACCGAATTTTAACTGGGTAGCACCATGACAAACAGAGAAAAGAAAGTTAATTTTATAAAGTTCAGACAATTGTACTCACTGTTTCACCTACTAATTACAGTGGATTAGATTGGGTTTTATACCAACGAGTAACTAAATTTATATTATATATTACATGAATATTACTAGAAAAAGCATTTATAGCTCGTCTTATCATAGCTAATTTTCATTCAAAATGGTGATTTTCCCATTTTAAGTATGGTCAGTTCTGTAGAAAAATTGATACTCATTTACATTCGGTTTTGTTCTTATTAATTTAAAAAAATTCATTTGATATTAGCCTAAGCATCCAATTTAATATAAAGACCAATTCTATTATAAAGGAATATATTAATGATCTCTAGCAGATTATAATTAAATCTGACATTTTCTTCTCCCCGAGAATATCTCAAAGGTAATATGTACAACGGCTAATGATAACAGACATACTGTCACTTAGTATAATTCTGCCGCGAGAATCTTGCCTCATTTAACGGGATTTCTTTGCGGGGGGGGTATAAGTACCAAAATGTTGATGTGTTGGTATTGTAGAGGGAAATCTAGGTGTTGATTTTTTTTTAGAAAAATAATGGAATCTAGGTGTTGATTCTTTATTAGAAAAATAATGGAATCGAGATGTTGATTCTTTATTAGAAGAATAATGGAAATCTACGTGTTGATTCTTTATTAGAAAAATAATGGAATCTAGGTGTTGATTCTTCATTAGAAGAATAATGGAAATCTAGGTGTTGATTCTTTGTTAGAAAAATAATGGAATCTAGGTGTTGATTCTTTATTAGAAGAATAATGGAAATCTAGGTGTTGATTCTTTATTAGAATAATGATGGAAATCAAGGTGTTGATTCTTTATTATGAAAATAACGGAAATCTTATTCATCCAGTGCTCACTTAAAATTTGATTAATAAATTAAATATCAAGTTGTAAATACCTATATCCACCGTGCGACCAACTATTTGGTTATTTAAAAACGAGCAAATTGAAAAGATAACTTGTTTTTATTATTCCCCTGTACCTATACATAATACCTAATATACCAATAAACTATTATACAGAAATTAATCCTTTAGCAAAGTTCTTTTTCACAATTAATATACATATTTTAATTGGTATAGCTTAATACCCTTTTATAATAGGCTATTTGTATAACTTTTATTTATTTTGTTTAAATCTTGAAAATTAAACTTTACCCTACCATTAAATATCTTAATTTATAAATTGTGTATAAAAATTATCTCATTTTTAAATTTTTAAATTTTAATGATTTCTAAAATTTTGAACAGATTAGAAATCATTTGTAGCTTTACAGTATTTAAAGCAAGGACAGCTAAAACTTACAAATCTTACACAAATCTTCGCAATTGACAACATTCATCCAATGTAATTGTCAGAAATAATTCGTTGGGAAATTCTGAAGTTCTTATCTTGCGCTGATTTAGAACTGTCTGTGCTGACGCAAATCTTTTCTTCGACTGAAAAATGTTTCAAACATTTTGCTTAGCATGCAATGTTTCATCTTTGAAATTATATGATGTAGGTACAGTCAAATAAAAGTGTATCTATAATGATTTTTCATGCTTTACCGTTTCTAATTCCACGAAGAAACTTCAATAATTGTAATGCTTATAAATACATATTTCAGAACTGGCCAAATATCATCAACAAATTTGTAAGATTTGGAAAACGTATATTTTTTAAAAACGATCAAAATAATAGGATCCAGAAAACTGTGATTTTTGAAATTAGGATTAAAGCAGTAATTTAATAATCCTGTTAAATACGTACGTATTTTCTTTAGTGTCTGTTATTTCTATAATAAATAGCACTAATAATAGAACGGTTTAATACGAATCGAAATTAGGAACTTAGTATAATTGTAATTATAAAAGTTAAGTCAAACTTTTAATTATTTTGGAAACTTTGATACAGTAATAATTAATGATATAAACAAGTTATCTTCAAAGGAAATTCATATAGATATACTATCAATAATGTATTTTCATTGAAGGCGAATTTCATCACAATAATTTGGTCATCGGTCTGATACCAAGAATCATTACGTGAATAAAACTAAATAGTAATAAAATTGTCAATAATATTTGTGAGAGCTCGGTTAATATATAAATTATTTATTGTATCAAGAAGAAAATCTTTTTTTGATGTAGTATTCTCAAATATCCATTCTTTCGATCATATATAGGCAAATAAATTATTATTTACCTTTTTAACAAGTAATTTGATTAAAATACAACTTTTTAACGAATTATTTAATTAAAAATGTATAGAATATACTATTTTCTCACAAGTTAAAAAATGTGAAACTTTCCGATTACTTTGACTTTATTTTCATTTTAAAGTTTAATCCTATTTTTTCCACTTTCCTATCAATATAATAATGTTAAATGAAGAGGTACAATTGCAAAATAATTGTGAACTATTTACTTTTATTTGTACTCAAAGCTTTGCAATCTTGACTTTGTTTTTATACCAAAAAGAGACGACATCTTTTGCTATTTTCTCTTGCAATCGAAAGTTCCCAAGAGAATAAGTTTTAGGACTGAACAAACAGTATTTCAAGACAATAAACAGTATTTCTAAGCTGCAAAGAGTATTTCTAGACTTCAAACAGTATTTCTATAATGCAAACAGTATTTCTAGAATGTAAACAGTATTTGTAGACTGCAAATAATATTTCTAGACTACAAACAGTATATCTACACTACAAACAGTAATCTAGACTACAAACAGTAAATCTAGACCACAAACAGTATTTCCAGACAATAAACAGTATTTCTAGACAACCAACAGTATTTTAGACTCCAAACAGTATTTCTAGACTACAAACAGTATTTTTAGACTACAAACAGTATTTCTAGACTACAAACAGTATTTTTAGACTACAAACAGTATATTTAGACTAATTCTAGTAATTCAAATAGTTTTTGTTTAATCAATTCGTCATTGGAATTTTTTTATATCAAAGTACATTATTAATAAAAAAATATTTTGAAACATTTATTCACAATGCACAATGCACATATAACAAAAATAATCTAGCACCGTGTTACCTTTAATTGCCGCATTCCAATTTCAAAAATATCAAAAACGGTACACGGAAAACGGCCAGGCGGAAAACTGCCAGGTGGAAAACTGCCGAAGCGGAAAACTGCCTAGCGGAAAACTGCCAGTCACTTATTTGTCAATTTATGTATTTTTTTTACTTTTGATAAACATTTTAATTCATAAAAAAACAGCATTAGCCATTCGTCAAGTGATTAAGGAGACATTCATTTTTTACAGTTATAACTAAAGTATATTGATTATTAGAATACTTATTATTCAATTGAAAAAATACTTTATTAAACGCACAGTAAACCAAATTCAGTACAGTTAAAGAAATTATAATTACCATTTTTAACATATTTTTTTCAGTCACGTACATTTTAAAAACTTGTATTGAAAAGATATTTCATTAAACACACAGTAAACCAAATTCAGTACAGTTAAAGAAATTATAATTACCATTTCTAACATATTTTTTCAGTCACGTACATTTTAAAAACTTGTATATATTATATAAACTTGTATATATATATATCTATATAGGATTTTATATGTTAATAAGATTTATAATTTATATCTTGTATGTTACATCACTTATATGGATGTTCATTATTTATTACATTAACAATTTTATTCTACATAGCATTAACACCTTCATTTTTACAATTTCCATTTATATGTAAAAATATTATTGATTTATATGCAATCCAATTCGATCGAGTGAATTTGTCAGAGAATTAGGTTGGTAGTATCAGTTTGATAATCATAGAGATTGTGTTGCAAATTCTAAATATTTCACAAACATCGATCGAATTCGTTTCATAATGAGTGCAAGTGAATATTAAACTTGAATGCTTGTTTAATTATCAAATTATAAACAAAAATGAAATAATTAGACACTAAACCCGTTATGAAATGATAATGTAGATATAAGTTGTGTAAACAAAGAAATTGTACTCTGTCACTAATAAAATGTTTCTTCTTCTTTTAGTATTTTCTAAGAAAGGTTTTATTCTTTTCATATCATGTATTTGATTTTTTACTGTAATATTTACATAATAATATATTTTCTAATGAAAAAAAACTATATGTTATTACTGACAAAAGCCATTAAATTTAGTAAGTGACTGGCAGTTTTCCGCCTTGCAATTTTCCGCCTGACAGTTTTCCGCTTCGGCAGTTTTCCGCATGGCAGTTTTCCGCCTGGCAGTTTTCCGCCTGGTAGTTTTCCGCCTGGCAGTTTTCCGGAAACCATCAAAAACAAATCCCTAGAATTCAACTAGACCAAGTGATGTTTTTTTTTTATATATTTTTATGTTTCAAATAATTTAAACTCTATTACAGAAGTTATAATAGAATTTCCAGCGATGAGAACAAACTTACATAATTGATATATTGCGTCATATTCAATGTAATGCGTCATATTCTTTGTACTGCATCATATTCTTAGTAATGGATCATATTCTTTGTACTGCATCATATTCTTTTAACTGCATCATATTCTTTTTACTGCATCATATGCTTTCTACTGCATCATATGCTCTGTACTGCATCATATTCTTCTTACTTCATCATATTCTTTGTACTACATCATATTCTTCGTACTGCATCATATTCTTTGTACTGCATCATATTCTTTGTACTGCATTATATTCTTTGTACCGTATCATATTCTTTGTACTGCATCATATTCTTTGTACCGTATCATATTCTTTGTACTGCATCATATTCTTTGTACTGTATCATATTCTTTGTACTACATCATATTCTTTGTACTGCATCATATTCTTTGTACTGCATCATATTCTTTGTACCGCATCATTTTCCTTTTCTCTAACTAAAAACTTTTTCTCCCTGGGCATTTGTTCTCATGTTTCGGGACTTTCTGAAATCTTGGATAATCCAAATTGAAAATTGGCCGGAGGAATAATTCGAAGATGGAAAACAAAGTTCCTATCTCCTCGTACTCAGCAATAACAGAAAGGTAGGGTAAAGACTCAATTATCGGATGGGAATTATATACAGAATGATATTTTCAATTAAATTATTATAAAAAAGTCATCAAAATAAGACTATTAAAATCCGTGTTAAAAATTGTAGGGTCGGACGGGGTATCACTGCGCACAATCCCGCAAACTCTGTATTTACTCATAAACAAAATGTACTAGAAAAACTCTTTTTCTC
>CANNZV010003075.1:119356-156075 GCA_947561585.1 Caprella mutica
CACATGAAGGGGTATTACTGCGCATTGCATAAATACAGCAGTTATCTGCCCCACCTAAATCCCTCCTCTCTCAATTTTAATGCCCCTCCTCCCCCTTATCAAAACCTCCATCTTTACCATCTAAATAACCCTCTTCTCCCATCTAAATCCCCTTTCTTCCCATCTTAATCCCCCTCTCCTCCCATCTAAATTGCCCTTTCCTCTCATCGAAATCTCCCTCTCTTCTCATCTAAATTTTCTTTCTCCCCATCTATCCCCTACTCACCCCTTCCCCCATTTAAATCCCCCAGTCCTCATCTAAGTGTTGCGTTTCCCTCTCTAAATGCCCTCTCCCCAATCTGATTATCCCTTACCTTTTAAACACACATTTAATGAATCTATAACAAATTTAACACTTAAATTTCACGTTACTAGTTAACTGATTATATCAAGTAATGTAATTCGATCATAGGTTTATTGTTAATCACTATTTGATTCAATAAACTCTAACCTATAAACACCCCTTCTTCTTATCTTAATACACCCCACATCATGTAGAATAGCTACTACGATCGTAAGTTTATTGTTAATCATTTTTATAATTAAATAACACCTTTCTTCAATATTTATGCCTTTATTAAGAGCTAAAAACTCATTATTATTATATTTATTTACACACAAACATGGTTATTAATGATGCGCAGTGATACCCCTCTACCTCTAAATTATCTGGGGCATCACTGCGCACGGTTTGGCGGGAAAACCGTTAAAACTGAAAAGTTGAAAATTTGACATAATGTAACTGTTATTGTTTGTGTTAACATGTTAAAACAATATGAATCTATATATCTCGGTTTTAGAGTTATTGGACAGTTTGCGGGAATTAAAAATCACCAGCGCAAACTTTTATCTGATCATTTTTTAGAGCTCCACATATATCGTGACTTAGCTCTAGAAATACTAATTGGATAATGGTGCTTCATGATGTTTATGGAAGAAAAGAGGATGCTTGAAATGATGGTGCAATCAGATTTAGGCTAAAACAAGTGGTTCTAAAACTATATGAGGTGCGGAGTGATACCCCATAATAATGGTATGCGTAGTGATACCACGTCCGACCCTATGTATTGTTTTAATATTCTTGCCCAAAAGTTTCATGTGAAACCTCGTATGGGTTTGTATATTCTGTACTCCATTTAATATTTATGTTTCTACCGTGTCATTCTTTTATTAATATTATAAAGATTATCATTATCACTATCCTATTTGAATTTTTATTCGTTATTATAATCTGCTAAATTGATTCTACCCAATATTCAATATAAACTATGATTGAATTTAAAATGAAGAAGAAGGCTATAAACAAAGTAGGACATTTAATATTTTATAAAATATTCAGTACGTGAATGATGAATTATTTTTAAAATATCAATTCACAAAAGGTACGGGAATACTTTGTTCATAGAAGAATAAGAACAAAGTATTCCCGTTTTTTTGTGAATTGATATTTCGAAAATAATTCATGTATTGAATGGAAACGTCAGATTTTATAAATTATGAAAAAAATTACTTTGTTTTTAGTATTCTCCTTCATTTTAATGTTGAGCAGAATTTCTGTTAATTTTATTCAAACTATGACCGTTGGAATTTGTATTCTGGTCATATCTCCGGTCTATCAAATTAAAGAACTCAGTGAGATTATATTTACTAACTTTGTACCTAATTCGAGATAAAAGAGACCTATTTATACTCGCTAGCTTTTTAATCAAAAGTTCCGTCGTTTCCTTTCGAGTCAATTACGCAACTGCAGACAACTTTAGACAAAAATACTCATGATTTGGATGTGTGATCTTGTTAGAGTGTATTGCAGGTAAAATTTAATTGGTATTAGAATAAAATTCATGCTTTTCAAACTATAAGTGAATTATAGACGTAACAGATAGATAATTAGTTTTAATATATATAGTTTTGATTTCCCACTAAAATCTTCCTATGAATCATTATTCGTATAACATAAAGTATTGTGCAGGTCAATAATTGATTCCCGGTCATTTGATGCCCGGACAATATTGAAATCTGGTCATTTGATTCCTAGTCATATTTTTAGTATTTATTTATCATGGGATTAATTATTAATTACATATCATATGATAAAAATATAAAGTTTTAGTTGATCAAAATATTATAAACTAAGCAATGAAAGTAAAAACAGCTAATAAAATTTTTTATCTTTAATGTTCAAATAATTAGAAAATTAATTTCTGTCAAATTGGTTTTTGCTAAAAAAATATTGTTTTTTAGGTAAATACCCTCGCGGAAAATTCCACCACGGAAAGTTCCACCACAGATTATTCCACCGCTGGAAAATTTCACCACAGAAGATTCCACTGCATAATAATGGATTTCATTTACAGAAGGTATAACATTTAATAAAACTGATATAAAGAAATATGTTTTTTAGTGATAACCGAACAACATTTCATTAGTAAAAAAGTAAAGAAATCATATGAATATGTTATGTTAAGCCAAGGCCTTAGAGATAAGCTAAGGCGAATGTACGGAATAGTAGACAGATCAAACGATCTCTTAAATATGGATCAATTAAATTTATAATGAAATTTAAATCGTGTAAATTCAATAATAAAGTTCCACTGCCCCAGTGATCAGCAATTTAGATCCCGTTTGATTCTTTTTTAAACATATATTTGTTGAAACTGAAATTATAAGGATATCAATTTGTTGCATAAATTTTATTTTTATGTAAATATTATTTGTCGCTCAGGTTTATATGGCTCTAGGACAACTGTCATGCGGACAACAACCATGCGGATAACTGCCATGAGGACAACTGCCGTAGTGGACAACTGCCATGCGACAAACTGCCATGCGGACAACTCCCATGCAATATATTATAATTTTATTTTGGGTGAATTGTAAAGCCTAACATTTCTTGGAATTAATTTGATGTAAAGTATATTAATATTTTAACCTAAAATTTCAGTATAAAAATGTTAATTGTATAGTAAGAAATTGTGAATGAAGAAGCATTGAAATTAATATTGAACTTATAATAGATTTCTTTCTTTGTTACAATCATTATCTTTGACATTTTGAATAATCAAATGGTTGACAAAAAGATTGAAATCTATAGATACAAAACTTTTTTTACAAACATTTCCGAATACAAAGAATAGTACAAAGATAAGCTTTACAGGTTAAAATTTTCAGTGAGTGTGGTTTTCATTTTAGAGATGCTTTCACTCAACACTGGGCATATATGAGTTAACTAAAATGTTGATTTGTTATTAGTATAATAACAAATGTAATAAAACAGATTTCAGTAATAATTATTCTCATATTTTGACACTTTTCAAGTATTTTTAAGACATGTTTCTGATCGGTGGGAGCTATAGAAACAAGAAACTATAGAAAAACAAAAACAAATTTCGAAGGTACTGAGTAAAGTGTTCTTTGTAAGAATTTTTTTAACATAGAAATAAGATAAATAATACTACTTCAATTTCTAATCCTGAATCTAGCAGAAAAGTTTGTTTTTTACAAATAAAAAATATTAATTAACCCAATGAAAATTCGTAAATAGTAAAATGCAAAATCACACTCACTGGAAATTTTAACCTGTAAAGCTTGTGTTTGTACTATTATTTGTATTTTGAAATGGTTGAAAAGAAAGTTTTGTGTCTGTAGCTTTTCCACTTCTTGTCAACTTTTGATTGTTTAAGGAGCCAAAGGGGTTAAATATGATTTGAAAAAAAAAAGAATTTAGTATACTTCAACTTTAAATTATGAATCTACTGTCAATATTAATCTATACTGTATACTTCTTTTTGCACAATTTCGGACTGTCCGATCAATATTATACTTAATTTTTAGATTAAGATAATATTATAATTCACATCAAATTAATTCCATAACAGGTTAAGTTTTCAAGTGCATTACAATTCACCCCAAAATAAAATCATAATATCTTGCATGGCAGTTGTCCGAATGGCAGTTTGTCGCATGGCAGTTGTCCACTATGGCAGTTGTCCGCATGGCAGTTATCCGCAAGGCAGTTGTCCGCATGGCAGTTGTCCGTACACCGGTTTATATATGTACCAATATATGTTTCAATTAAAATCGCCAAACATAAAAGCTGGAATAAAAAAAATTGACACGTACTGAAATAAAATGTTTAATTATTATCGATATATTTTAATAAAAAATAGAAAAATTACAAAGCTGAAACTTTCTGAAACTGTTTAATAATCTCTATTGATAGTATTACAAAATAAAGTTCAAATTAAAAGCGTTTCAACTAAATTTTAAACATAGGGTTAAGCATGTCGATGATTTAAATTGACACTAAAGAAAGACTTTGAAAACATTTTTGTCATATTACCGCTAAATAATGAGACTTTCAATAATGAATATACCTAACAAAATTTATTTTTGTATCAAATATTAAAATCTGAATTTCAGAGTTTCAGTTGCTAGATTCAAGAAGCTAAATGGCTGCCCTAGAAGCGAAAGCTTTTCCGAGCCTAAAAATTTCATTTTTATATACCTGTCATTTTTTTGTATAATAAAGATCATATATTGACTCTGGATATATGTTCAATTGTAAGGAGTTTTTTGTTGAAATAAATAAATAAATAAAAATAAATAAATTTAGCAGTGTTATTAAGTCACGATTGACCAAGTGAATATTTATTGCCTATATAATGGATTAGTTAATTGTTTGATATTTAAAAAAAAGATTTGTTAATTTATAATTATAAATCACCAGGACTTAAAAATACATTTTGAAGTAAACTGTATATTTATACTATTCGTTTGTTCATTTTTTCAAAATGGCGGAATCTTCCATGGGGGAATTTTCCACAACTGTCATTTGACGCCGGTGGAATCTTCCATGGTTGAATCTTTCTGGAGGAACTTTCCGTGAGGGAGCATTCCCCGGTGGAATTTACCGGCCACGAAAATATTGAATGGCAAAATCAAATTTTCAGTAATATCTCGTTCTAATTTCAATTCATACGTATGACAAGTAAAATAAATGTGAAATATGGCTGGTAATTATTTCTCCAAATATAGAAAATACGTATATAATTGAGGAGTTACCTTGGAAATTTTGTTCATAGTTTTCAGTCAAGCTGTTTTCGCCGCAACTATATGTGAAGTTCCAAGTTAACTGTACATTCTGGGTGTTAGGGGTTCAAGATTTTTTAAGGCAAGCCTTTAGTTTTGGTATTCGAGTGTGTCTTTTTGTAGGTTAACTCGCATTGAAAGCATCTTGAAGTAGTCACTTTATTATCAAATGGAGACGTTTATAAAGCAATCAACGAGCACTGAATGATTAATCAATGAGGTACATCCAATGAACAGGTTCAAAATAGTATACAAATAGAATTTTTTAGCACTTTTGACAAAATAACAATTTAACAATATACTCACCTAAAATTGTGAGTACATACGGCAAAATGGATTTATTCTCATATCGTACATTGTAAAATTGATTATATTTATATTGAATACAGTATATAGAAATACAAGGAGAAAATAATTATGCAAAGCTGGAAATTTAGGAAACTAGTAGACACTGAGACAAATAGAGCACTAATGGCTTTGAACTATTACACCTGTAAGGTTCCAAAATATACTAATTTTGTACAACATTCTAAAAAATGATCAAGAATTCAAAAAAGTTTACACTATACATAAAATATATATTGCAAACATTATCATCATGCAAGTGGGATTGATTAAAAATCATTTTATGGTGAATAATAGACGTATAATATTTTGAACAATAAATTGATTTCTAATCTATTCCACAAGCATAAATTATAATGTAAATGGCTTAATAATTGAAAACTGCAATCCAAATTATCTAAAATTTATTTGAATACATTTAAATATGTATATTATGTAAATATATTAGCAAAATAGAATATGACTTTGAATCATATGTCCAGGGAACAATTGACCGAGAATCAAATGGTACAGGGATCACTTGACCAGCAACCTATGAAGTAATTCTAAACAAAAATAATCATTTCACCATAAATAAATTTTGAATGAATATAATATTAATGCAGTTTTTTCACAACATACTATATTTATTTTTTATTTTTCTACATATTTATCCCATTATAAATCATTTCACTACAATATATCAGTCTAATCCATTTGGTAAACATTAACACAACCTCTAAACCTTAAATAAATATACGAAATATCAGAGCGAAACATCAGCGAAGTAATTCAGAAGCGGATGAGATTCAATGCCCGGATATTATCCCGGAAGTTGTTTTTTGGTAATCTCTGGCGGTGAATTTACGGTATGAATGGTTCCAATGTATCGAATGTATATTCAGTCTTTGATACTATTTATTATAATGACATTTAATATTCGCCAGTTACATGCAGTGATAATTATATATAGTAGAACCACTCTATAGTGTAATTATATATATAGTGGTACTCTTCTATAGTGAATGTAGTGTTCTGAGTAAGAGAACTACCCTGTATAGTGGAGAAATTTCTTTTAGTCTAAAAACTGATGCTATTCATGCCATATTGAAAGAAATTTGTTTACTATACAATATAGTACTCTTACTAAGGACTATACATACACTATAGAGGAGTTCACTATAGTGGAATACACTATGGAGCAGCTCTACTGTATATCTTTTTAAATGAAAATCCTTGAAATTCACACTTACGTTGCATGACAGCAATAACAAGTGTAATTCTATGAATAACAGCAATAACAAGTTTAGTTCTCTTCATAACAAATTATTGATACTGTGGATGATAAAAGAAAGGAGAGGGTTCTTTATTGTCAATCATATCTGAAGAAAATCATAATTAAATTGAAAATTAAATGTTATATATTACTTTCTTCTTCTTCTATGGAACAGTTCGGTAATTAGTTTGTTATTGTTAACAGAGCATTGCAATTGAAATTATCCAATGAAACTTAATTAACAATTTTGCTCTGGAAAATGTTGGTCTTAAATGCATTTACAAGGTTTAACACTCTAGATAAGAATGATAAAAACTATTATAATGATGTAAAGTCTGTTGTGTTAATAAAATTGAATATATATTCAACATTATGGAACAAATATATTAGGGAATAACTCCAGTGAAATAAAATAATATATATTTAAAATATAGATGTACAGTTGAAAATATAGAATTACAGTTGAAAATATAGACTCACATTTGGAAACATAGATTTACAGTTGAAAATATAGAATTACAGTTGGAAATATAGAATTACAGTTGGAAATATAGATTTAAAATTGAAAATATAGATTTACAATAGAAAATACAGATTTACAATTTAAAATATAGATTATCAATTGAAAGTATAGATTTACAGTTTAAACTATAGATTTATAATTAAAAATAGATATTTACTATTGAAAGTATAGATTTACAATTGTAAATAAAGATTGGCAATTGAAAATATAGATTTATAGTTGAAAATAAAGACTCACAATTGGAAATATAGATTCACAATTGAAAATATAGATTTACTATTGTAAATATAAATTTAGAATTCAAAATACAGATTTAGAATTGAAATTAATTTTATTGCAATAAAGATATAGATATATACTTTGAAGTCCTTTCCTTACCAATACTTCATTTGATGAAGTCTGTTTCACACTATTCCCCTCTTCATTGATGTTATTATGAAGTAGAGTTGCATTGACTCTGACGTGAAGTCAATGAAGCGGCAAAAGCAAAATAACAAGTTACAGTAGTTCTGCAAATTGTTTTGTCTTAACTTTCTGTAGTGGAACTCTGTTGTGAAAGATATTTTATGCAATGAACTTAATAAACAAGAAATATTAATAGTATTTATAAACTCTCTATATAATAAAGAAAGATGTGAAGATGATATATACAGGGTGTCCGACATTTTTGTTGCCAAACTATAACATAAGATAGCAATCATCGAAATAAACACTTTATATTCCATGAAGGTATGTTCTAAAATGCTTAGTTAAAAAGTTACAAGGTTAGGAATGTATCGATATTGTACCAATTATTATATTAGTACTCTATTTTCTTAATGTTGCAATAAGAAACAAAAATTTCAACAGTAATTATTATGAGCACAAGAAACATAATCTTAAATTAGGTTACATGTTTACCAAATGGGTTCAAACTGTCGCCCATTTGTTGCGATGCAGGCGTTAAAACGTTTGTCCAATGATTGGCGGACGCGAGCAAGACACCAGAAGTTTCACGAATCATTGCAGAGGCTTCGACAATCCTGCCAATCAGGTTCAATTCGGATTGAATCGGTGTTTCATACACCAAACTCTTCAAATGTCCCCATAAGTATAAATCTAGGGGCGTAATATCATTTCGTCTCCTAGCCACGGGTTTTTTACTAATTGTAAACATTTCTCTACCCAACTTCAATTCCTTGTAACTCATTAACTAAGCATTTTAGACCATACCTTCATAGAGTATAAAGTGTCTATTTCAACGATTGCTACCTTATGTTAAAGTTTGGCAACAAAAGTGTCGGAAACCTTGTATTTTTATATATATATATATACTTAGTGACCCACTTTCAGGAATTATATAGGAAAAGATGAAGAATGGAGCCATGATACGAACGGAAATAAATTGATATGATGGTTTAATTTTTATGTTGTTATATAATTTTTACATGTATTTTGTCTATAAAAATTTCAGAAATGCAGAAAAATATATCAATTTGAAAAGAAATGTAAACATTGCAGGTTTGTGAAGAAAGGAAACAGGAAAATATGTGGATTATTAATTGACACCAATAATACTACTATAAAAAACTCGTTATATTTAACTGGAAAATACACTATAACTTGCAATATATTATGATTTCTGTATGTCTTGAATGGAAAAATTTCTTGACATTTGTTCTGAATATTAAAAATAAAACTGACATGTGTTTCCATCTTTACTAATATTGTATATTTACAAAGGTTGCAATAATTTATCATCCCCAAGTTAGAATAAGATATTGTGTGAGATAAATTTCATTACACGAAATGTGCCGAGTTGAAGGCTGGTCTCCACAATGCTCTCAGTGTTCTCAGTAGGTATTCCTGTGGGAATATTCCTGTGCGATGAAACAACACAGTTTGTTGAGGTGGAACTAGCTATTGAGCTGTTGAAATGTTGTTCAGAGTTGAGTATTTGGAATAGAAATGAAGAATTATGTAACAAGAGAAAATGTAAATGCGATGATTTGGCTTCATTTGTTAGACCGGAATTGAATTTAATAAACTAAATTGTTTGATTTTAGCAATATAGATATTTTAAAAATCGTGTAAATATCACATAACAGCTTTAATTGTGTCTCAATTTCTTTCATTGATAGAAGTTCTGAGAAGCAAAGTCATTCATCCCTGCAAGAAGATACAAATAATATTCCACCTTGGATTAACAGTTACGGAGAAGAACATTCATACAACAACTATTTACAAACACTATAAAGAATCTTACACTGCGGATGAACTCTTACGATGAAGAACATTCATTCAATATATATCTACAGTCAATACAAATACTATTCCACAAGGGATGACCACTTAAGGTAAAAAACATTCATACAATATTTATTCACCGTGAATACAAATAATATTTTACTAGGAATGAACTCTTACTGTGAAGAACATTCATACAATATCTATTGACAGTAAATACGAAATACTGAATTACGTTAATTATATAAAACTTTAAGTGAATAAATTTAAGACTTTCAATTATATAATTAATGCAGTACACTCTCACCAATTTTCTTAGTTTTATATCATCTTTGAAACTTTCGATGAGTCCATCTAAGTCTAGATGGAAGGCTTTTATTTTAACGCTCTTGTTTTTCCTCTTTTTAAAACTCTCTCGAATGTCGATTATAGTACAATACGTGGCTACCTGTTCTGAAAGCCTATTATGCAATTTGAACTGAAATACTCAAAATGATGGAAAGAAAGAACAACGCATCGTGAAACGTAACTGAGTGTCTATTTAGATCTTAAGACGTGAAGCGTGGGAGTGTCTTAGAGTGAACTATATTAAACATTAAAAGAAATGAGTACTGGAAAATATACATACATATATTGCTATCATCACAGAAATGTTTTATGATATAAAAAATACTAAACCTCACTTGTAATATATTTATTCGTATTGAAGTGAAAAAAATTTATAGTCTGAATTTGGAAACTGTACTCAATTGTTTAAATTTCATGAATTAATTATTGTTGCAGCATTTTGTCATATTTTGGAGAAAACTGCTATTATTTGGAATTTATAACGATATTATTCTAGGTTCTTGATCTCACATACAATTGCTTTATCTGTAAATATGATGCCGATGGTCCATACATTTGATATATACAAAGTAAACAGTTCTACCTAATTATCTTCTGCCCATGCAGGACGGCGGAAAATGTACCATTTTAGTTAAAATTGTGATTATTACTACAATTTCAAGTCTTTCTTTGATCGAAATCTTGGCATCTCAGTTCTTTATTGGATATGTGAACGGGTTATCACTCTCTCTCTTACAATTCCCTATCAAGCTGCTGAAGCTTCAGTAAGTATTTTAATCCGTCTTACTAACGCTTGAAAATGGCAAAATAATTGCGGATTAATTCACCAGGTTTATCTCCACTTTTAGTTGATTTTGCCAACCTTACATAAGATAACATTTTCGTGACTGGTGGCTCAGATCAACAATTAAAAAACCCAACTCAGAATGGAGGAGTTTGAAGTTTCGATCTGCAAGCCCTTAATTTTTGATCTGCCAGCTACTATACTTTAAAGTTACTGAAGCTTCTTCAGCTTGATAGAAATTTGTAAGAGAGACTGATATATCCGTTCACACATTCATTAAAGAACTGAGATTCCAAGATTTCGATCAAAAAAATACTTGAAATTGTAGTGATCAAATCGTTAACCATTGGTGGGTAGTAGGGGCTGGATGGAGTGAAAATCGATGTACAGTCAACTCTTCGAGGTGAGTTCTGGGTTTCCAGTATTACTAATTTGGCAAGCTAAGAGCTGTTCTTTTAATAGTTGAACATCATAGTGCAGTTTTTATATTGCTATTCAATACAGTCTTGGAATAACTGCCAATTAATACATATTTCAAAAAATCACGAAAACGTGTTAAAAGATTTATTTTGCCAACCCCCAAAGGGGTTGATGGTGAAAAATATTAGTATGTGATCGAATAAATTAAATTGAAACAATATAGACCTAATAAAACCAATCAGACCATATTATGATTAATCTGCCCTATATAAAACAACATTTTGACATTAATAATAGCAATTTTAACTAAAATGGTACTTTTCCACCCCCCCCCCCCCTCCCTCGGGGGCAGAAGATACTTAGGTAGAACTGTTTTCTTTGTATATATCAAATGTATGGACCATTGTTATCATGTTTACAGTTGTAGCAATTGTATGTGAGATCAAAAACCTAGTATAATGTCGTTATAAATTCCAAATATTAGCATTTTTCTCCAAAGTAAGACATTCCCCCCCCCCCCCTCTCCGGGGGCAGAAGATGTTCACGTAGAACTTTGTTATTGCTAAAAATGAACTTATCAGACCTTTATCATTCTGTATGTCTTCAAATAATTCCTTATAGATGTCGAAAACCCAGTTTAATGTCACATTTGATTGTGGGGGGTTTCAGCTTATTTTCAATAATTCCCCCCTCCCCCGGGAGCAGATGATGTTAACCGATTTTGCTGTAATTTTTCATATCGTGTTTTTTCACTTATGTGCCAATTTCTATCATTGTAGCTAAGGCAAAATCGAAAAAAAAACTCAAAACGATCCACCCTATAGTGCACAGTGAAGAGTTAAAACAGCCACTGTTAGTTGTAAATAAAGTGTATAGTGAAGAGCTGAAACAACCACCAATAGTTGTAAATAAAGTGCACAGTGAAGAGTTAAAACAGCCACTGTTAGTTGTAAATAAAGTGTACAGTGAAGAGCTGAAACAACCACCAATAGTTGTAAATAAAGTGCACAGTGAAGAGTTAAAACAGCCACTGTTAGTTGTAAATAAAGTGTACAGTGAAGAGCTGAAACAACCACCAATAGTTGTAAATAAAGTGCATAGTGAAGAGTTGAAACAACCACCAATAGTTGTAAATAAAGTGCACAGTGAAGAGTTAGAACAACCACCAATAGTTGTAAATAAAGAGCACAGTGAAGAGTTAAAACAATCACCAATAGTTGTAAATAAAGTGCACAGTGAAGAGTTAAAACAACCACCAATAGTTGTAAATAAAGTGCACAGTGAAGAGTTAAAAAAACCACCAATAATTGTAAATAAAGTGCACAGTGAAGAGTTAAAACAACCACCAATAGTTGTAAATGAAGTGCACAGTGAAGAGTTAAAACAACCACCAATAGTTGTAAATAAAAAGCTCAGTGAAGAGTTGAAATCAGTAGCGTGGGAAGTGTTTTTCCAATATAGTTTATATTCCTATTAAAGTTTCTCCTTGGAATGATACAGTAATTAAATTTATAAAAATATAATAAAATATTACGCAATATTCAAATTCATCCTCACCATCATTGTTTGTTGTTACAAACTAATGAATAAATTAATGCTTAATTATTACTAGACCACAAACAGGAATAAATTACTACTCTATATCTTGAGAAATGGTTAGTAATAGTTAGTAATAGGTAATAATAGTTAGTAATAGTTTGTAATAGTTAGTAATAGTTAGTAATAGTTAGTAATAGTTAGTAATAATTAATAATAGTTAGTAATAGTTAGTAATAGTTAGTAATAATTAATAATAGTTAGTAATAGTTAGTAATAATTAATAATAGTTAGTAATAGTTAGTAATAGTTAGTAATAATTAATAATAGTTAATAATAGTTAGTTATAGTTAGTTATAGTTAGTTATAGTTAGTTATAGTTAGTTATAGTTAGTTATAGTTAGTTATAGTTAGTTATAGTTAGTTATAGTTAGTTATAGTTAGTTATAGTTAGTTATAGTTAGTTATAGTTAGTTATAGTTAGTTATAGTTATAGTTATAGTTAGTTATAGTTAGTTATAGTTAGTTATAGTTAGTTTTAGTTAGTTATAGTTAGTTATAGTTAGTTATAGTTAGTTATAGTTAGTTATAGTTAGTTATAGTTAGTTATAGTTAGTTATAGTTAGTTATAGTTAGTTATAGTTAGTTATAGTTAGTTATAGTTAGTTATAGTTAGTTATAGTTAGTTATAGTTAGTTATAGTTAGTTATAGTTAGTTATAATTAGTTATAGTTAGTTATAGTTAGTTATAGTTAGTTATAGTTAGTTATAGTTAGTTATAGTTAGTTATAGTTAGTTATAGTTAGTTATAGTTAGTTATAGTTAGTTATAGTTAGTTATAGTTAGTTATAGTTAGTTATAGTTAGTTATAGTTAGTTATAGTTAGTTATAGTTAGTTATAGTTAGTTATAGTTAGTTATAGTTAGTTATAGTTAGTTATAGTTAGTTATAGTTAGTTATAGTTAGTTATAGTTAGTTATAGTTAGTTATAGTTAGTTATAGTTAGTTATAGTTAGTTATAGTTAGTTATAGTTAGTTATAGTTAGTTATAGTTAGTTATAGTTAGTTATAGTTAGTTATAGTTAGTTATAGTTAGTTATAGTTAGTTATAGTTAGTTATAGATAGTTATAGTTAGTTATAGTTAGTTATAGTTAGTTATAGTTAGTTATAGTTAGTTATAGTTAGTTATAGTTAGTTATAGTTAGTTATAGTTAGTTATAGTTAGTTATAGTTAGTTATAGTTAGTTATAGTTAGTTATAGTTAGTTATAGTTAGTTATAGTTAGTTATACTTAGTTATAGTTAGTTATACTTAGTTATAGTTAGTTATAGTTACTAATAGTTAGTTATAGTTAGTTATAGTTAGTTATAGTTAGTTATAGTTAGTTATAGTTAGTTATAGCTAGTTATAGTTAGTTATAGTTAGGTATCGTTAGTTATAGTTAGTTATAGTTATATATAGTTAGTTATACTTAGTTATAGTTAGTTATACTTAGTTATAGTTAGTTATAGTTAGAAATAGTTAGTTACAGTTAGTTACAGTTAGTTAAACTTAGTTATAGTTAGTTATAGTTAGTTATAGTTAGTTATAGTTAGTTATAGTTAGTTATGGTTAGTTATAGTTAGAAATAGTTAGTTACAGTTAGTTACAGTTAGTTACAGTTAGTTATACTTAGTTATAGTTAGTTATAGTTAGTTATAGTTAGTTATAGTTAGTTATAGTTAGTTATAGTTAGTTATAGTTAGTTATAGTTAGTTATAGTTAGTTATAGTTAGTTATAGTTAGTTATAGTTAGTTATAGTTAGTTATAGTTAGTTATAGTTAGTTATAGTTAGTTATAGTTAGTTACAGTTAGTTATAGTTAGTTACAGTTAGTTATAGTTAGTTACAGTTAGTTATAGTTAGTTATAGTTAGTTAAAGTTAGTTACAGTTAGTTATAGTTAGTTATAGTTAGAAATAGTTACTTACTGATCCTTACAACCACTAAATTTTTATTTTTATATGCTTTGTTACATGGAAATTAAAGATGTGTAAAATGAAATCTTTTCACAGATCTTCTTTCATATTTTCCATTGTACATAAATAAGACTATTACATTATATTAATTCTACTAAATTAATTACATATATTAAATGAAACAATGTCTTAAAAAGCAGATCGTAGTATAATTCCAAATTTTGCTAAAAAGATTATTGTTACATGAAAGTAATGTGCGTCGCTGAAATAATAAATATTAATATATGTATTTCATCATACATACATAAAACTAATAAAACTTTATAAGTTTCATTAATTGGTATCCAAATAATTAAATACAACCCGTATTATCTAATTGAAATAATTTCTTCATGTATTAAATTTTATTTTCATTTTCATTATTCCTGTATGTAAACTAATTGTTTTCACAACATTAAACACCCATGGTATGTTACAAACCAATTCATTTACTTTTAATCACTCATATGATCTACCTACACATCTCTCATCAAACGGTATTATACCACACAATGAATTAGGCATGTTAAAATGTTGATATACAGAGATAATTATCATTTCGATTTGCTCTATTCATTTAAGGGGAGCTTTTAGAAAAAAACGGTAAAATATCATTTTTCGTTTTTTTATCTAATATTAATCTATAGACATAATTCTACAAGACTGTGAAAAACAGAATTGCAAAATTTTCACTATAAGTCGTACAAACATACGTACATATGTACTACACTGATACGTTCAGTGCGTTTCCAGCCTAATAAGTTTCCAACCTAATGACTAATGGTTATGCAATGGAGTGGAAGAAATAGTGGTCTCTACTGTTCAAAAGTCCCCCTTCGCAATGAAGTTATGTGAAACCTATAAGGTCACAGTGGGGATGCTGTTATCAGCAGGCAAAACCCTTTTTTCAAACTTCAGAACCCTAAAACTTTAAAGCCATTTTTCTCCTACTTCATATTTTGCAAATTTTGCAAATTGAAATCCCTACTCCTTCTAGAGTTTTCAACCGATTTTTGTTATTCAACGTGCAAAATGAAGGTAAATTCCTAGGCTACAATTAAGAGTCTTAGGAATTTCAAAATTTGTTCAAAAAAAGAGAAAAAAAAAACAAAAAAATCAAAAAATCAAAAAAATCAAAAAAATAATTCAATTTTTACTTTTTCGTTTTTTTCTAAAAACTGGTTATGATTTTCGAATAACTATGAGCGAAGAAATGTTTTCATACCTTTTAGCTATGTTATGAAGCATAAAGCAGAAATATTGGTCAAAAATTGTGAGAGAAGATAGATTTTGAAAATGATACAAAAAAACTCAAAAATAATTCAAAAATCTCATAATATCAAATTTTTTGGAAAAGTCATATGAGCAAAAATGTCTTAGAATTTGTTTTTACATATACCTCTCAAGTTTCAGAAACATCAGACGGTAAACAAAGAAAAAACCTCATTTTCGAAAAGCTCCCCTTAATTGTATTCACTTATGTCATTATATAGCACAAATAGTTTGTACTAGCGTGATTATTGTTAAGTAGCGAGTTTTTGTATAGTAGATAGACCCTTTACTCTATAAAATATAAATGATAAGGGTAGATTTTCTCTTTGACTGCTGGAATTAATTTTTATATCTTTGGTCATTTTATTTTCATTTTCTAAATAAAAACAACATGAATATATAAACTAATTATAAACTAAATGGATATATAAACTAAATATAAAGTAGACGGATAAACAGACTAAATATTAACCCCTTGGATGGATAAACTCAATATAAAATTCATGGATTTATTATGCTCTATATAATCTGTATCAGACAAAGGGTTTAAATTTAAATTAAATTCCTAATTGATATTTAGAGACTAGAAAATTGGAAATTCCTCCCTTGGGACCTAATTTTAATAATCATAACAATTTTCATAACTCATTAATCGGTTCGATGAATTCTTTCGAAGTATAAATTATTTAAAAAGAACGAGAGCGATGCTGATGTAATTATTTGCCAACAATTAAAATCATTGAGTCAAAAGTGAGCTATAATTATGACACTGAATGTTGGTGTAACATTTTATAGAAACAAATTGAAGAGCAAAAAAGGTAAATGATTTATCTATCAATTAGATGTTTTATCCACTAATAACCAATTACTGGATGATTATATTCTTTTCTAATGATCGGATAGAATATTTCCAATGGCGTATTAAAACTTTTTTCAAAATTGTGAAATACTATGTTTTAATCAGTAATATTTTATTAATTTAAATTTTTTTTCTCATAACTCAAAAAGAATTCTACCAAATTGTCTGAAATTTAATTACATTTTTAAAACGATCGGTTCGAAGGTCTAGGTGACGAAGAGGTTAAAATAGATTGAAGGAGTGGCGAAGGTATGGACTCTACAAGTACCTGTTCTATTTTTAAATCGTGATGGTTTATGACTATCGAAATATATTAATTGAGTAGTTGTCAGTTACTTCTACTCAATGAATGTATTTTGATATTCATAAACCATCATCGTTAAAATATAACTCATTGGAAGTTCTCCGTCCGGTGATTAGTAACGAAAAATAATCATTCAGTAATTCACCTCCCTATCTAACATTTGTGGGTAAAGTTTTTAAGTGGCAGATAGATCCCTTACCTTATCTTAGGGTTATAAAGTTCCCATTTTATCCATTACAAGTCCTTCAACTCCACCTCTTATTTTCGCTCTAATAACTAAGTTAAGATCAACTTCTGAGGCGCGAGAGAAAAAATAAAAAATTCAATTTCCTAATTTTGTTTCCCTGACTTCAGATCATTAAATTATTCATCGGGGTGGCAAGTTTGAATTTATTTTATAGTTTATTTCTGCGAAATATATCCATTAATTTTATTATGCTGTTGTTTGGAAGTTTAATTTTTGATTATAATTAACTTAGGAATATGAAAATTAATGTAGAGCTGATAGAATAAATTGAATTTCTTCATGTTACCAAAAAAATTGTGATTAAGATGATGAGTGGATGATTAAGATGATTAAGTTGGATTTAGGGTAATTTTATTGGAGTGTTCCACTTGTTCGGTCATATAAAAAGTCCATATATGTTACTTCTTATTTAACTTTTGTATTAATTGGAATACAGGGGAATCCATAAATACAGGGGGATCCATAAATATATGGGGATCCATAAATAATATGACCTTTTCATTAGCTAAATGAGAAATAATGAACCTACAATGTTGTAATAGGTTTTATTTACAAGAATAAATCATAGAGATTTGTTAACATTAGGTTTTGAAAATTATACCAATTCAATGATAGCGGCACTTTTCTCGACAAAAAAAGTGTTCATTTCACGGTTTGGATTAAAAACTCATTTCTTCTCCTAAGTGAAAATATGTTATTTATTCAGAACGTATTTATTTTAAGGATTTAAAGTTCAGAAAACTGCATGAAACTGTGAAAAAGAACATTAATTTTCTTTGACTATCATTTCAAAGATATATTTTTTTAAAACCTAATGTAAGCAAATCTTCAAGTGGTATTCTTCCTAAAAATACACGTTTAAATACTCCAGGTTTCCTAGTTTTCATTTTAATATTGTTATTATTTCAGATGTATGATCGAAAAAGGTGGAAGCATCCGGTAACTCTGAACTTACTCTACCATATATATTAATGAGTTCATTTAAAAAAGGTTTCGCTCTTCAATTGGGTATGAATATTGACTATTAGGATAGGAAGGCAATATTGAATGACATATTTTGAGTCACTGTTGACATTCACTCAATGTCATGTCAACAGTTACACCCTCTAAAAATATTGTTGGGCCATAGACGATTAAGTGTGGAGTCCCTTCTAATCATCTATGGCCCCACTATTGCTCCCTCTATGGGTTTAAGAAGCTTGATTATTTCAAATTGAGATCATCGCAGCACTTTTCACTATTTTCTGTAATTAACTAATTGGTTTCTTTTCTGGATATCTTGAATTGAACAGAAAAAAAATTGACTAAAAAATCTACCATCCTTCTATTTTTATTTGAATCGCGAAATTTAACTGGTCTAATCGAATAATTCAATATCCAAATTTTTGACTAATTTAAAGCAATGTATAGTACAGCTAATATTACTTAGGATAGAAAAAAAGTCACCAAAATAATTAACAAATTTGTAAAGAGAAAAAAAAATACGATCTATTTGCCTAATATATTTAATTCTTTCATAACATTTTTATATTCTCTTTTGATGAATCTTTTATTTTCTAGAGAATATTTGTCGCAAAATTCCTAATTGAAATGTCGAGATCTCTTCAAATGTTAATAAATTCAGAGACTGAATTTCAAGTGCTTTAATTGGTATCATTAGGAAAAATAAAAAGCAAGAGTTTTAACGGAAATAAAGCGATATTGACTAACTACGAGAATTTTTAGGCCATTTATCATCAATATGATATTAAATTGAATTGAATATTTTGATTCATATTTTGGTTAGATTTGATGGTATCAGTATATTTTTTTTCAAAATTCAAATATGAAAATTAGGTAAAATTATTGATAAAAAAATATAATTTTACATTCTATTTTATTACTAGTGTACTTTTCCGCTAAAAATAACTGGCTGTTTACTCTAGCATAACAATCCACACATGGTCCGTGTCTACAGATTTAGTTATTTACTGATTAATGACTATTATATTATAGTTAGGATGCAGGGTTCAAATTCATTTTCGAATTAGTCTATTCTTCTGCATAGACTGATATATTTTTTATATGATATGCATATAAAGATTGAATTAAAGTATTAGAATTAAAATGATATATCAATATATTCCCGTGCGTATCAAGCATATCCACACTCGTGAACGGACATTACGTCTACGGACAATTCGTCCACGGACATCTCGTCCACGGACATTTTGTCCACGGACAATTCATCCATGAAATGTTTTATTTTGTATTACAATTATAATGTGTAGTGTACATATTGCTTATTATATATTATTTATAATATTCTGCAATATAAAAGTAGAAAACACCCTTTTTTGATGGTCTTTGCCTTAATTTTTATCGCAATCTTCTTCTCCTGCTCTTACTGTCCGGCAACAGGAAAATAATTAAACTGAATACTTTATTTAATGATTATGCACTATGCAGGTAGGCCTCGCTTTTATTGTACATAAGTCTTATAAAATCTGTAATAATTGCGAGGCATCTCCTGTAGATATTATAGTACATAAAGATAGAAAACGGAAACTTTTTTTTTCTATGTTTACAATAACTAAAATTATTTGCAGTGCATTTTAACAATAGCTACCATAAACATCAATATTAGTACTCAGATTAGCTTATTGGAAGATTATTGGTTCAGAAAATAGTTTTTTATGACAGAATTTTTTTCTACAGTGGCTACATAAAATACATACATGTATATAATATACTTAAATAATTCATTGATAATTAAATGTGAGTTAGATATTGGAACTTTTTAGTTTTACGTTAAATTGTTTAACGTAAACACGTCCGTGTTTTCGTACTGTTCCATTTCTTCTGAGTCATAATAAAAGCATACAAAATAATTAGTATTTACCTCTATTGCAATTGGAGGGTTGAGAGGTAAAGTTGGGTAACTGCGATCCTGTCAGAACTAACCATACTTTACCTCGCACGTCTAATCTTATATTTACTGAACGGTAAAGTTGGGTAACTCCTGGTAGGTTATACACTCATTTCGCGCATTTAGTGAGTGGTAAACTCGAGTGTGGAGTTACCTACCTTTACCTCAACACCAAATGGTGTGTGCAGTGAGAGGCACATTTGGGTGAGTTTATACACAACTGTGCTTCTAAACAGTATTGTCCTTACGGTGAGAGGTAAAGTCGTGAAAGAACGAACCCAACTATGCATTTTACTTATCTAGTTGATCCAAATGAAATAATATTTGATCCAAGATAATATCAATTTTATCCAAGTGAATTTGAATTTGTTCAATGTGAAATTGAATTTGATCTTTATGCAATTGAATTTGATCCATGTGAAATAATACTTGATCCAAGTGAAATAATATTTGATGCAAGTGAAATATTATTTGATGCAAGTGAAATAATATTTGATGCAAGTGAAATAATATTTGATGCAAGTGAAATAATATTTGATGCAAGTGAGATAATATTTGATGCAAGTGAAATAATATTTGATGCAAGTGAAATAATATTTGATGCAAGTGAAATAATATTTGATGCAAGTGAAAGAATATTTGATGCAAGTGAAATAATATTTGATGCAAGTGAAATAATATTTGATGCAAGTGAGATAATATTTGATGCAAGTGAAATAATATTTGATGCAAGTGAAATAATATTTGATGCAAGTGAAATAATATTTGATGCAAGTGAAATGATATTTGATGCAAGTGAAATATTATTTGATCTAAGAGAAATTATCAAATATTTTATCATTCCGATATCTCACATTTTGTGTCTTACAAGAAAAAAGTAATAAAAGTTATATATAAAATATAATTGTATAATTTATGAGAGATTATGATTGGCCACCATAATCTCTCATTGCTCACCATAATCCTTCATTGTCCACTATAATCCTTCATTACCCACCATAATCTTTCATTGCTCACAATAATCTTTCATTGCTCACAATAATCTTTCATTGCCCACCATAATCTTCCATTGCCCACCATAATCATTCATTGCCCACAATAATCCTTCATTGCCCACCATGATCTTTCATTGCCATCCATAATATTTCATTGCCCACCATAATCTTTCTCTGTCCACTATAATCCTTCATTACCCACTACAATCCTTCATTATCCACCATAATCTTTCATTGCTCACCACAATTTTCCATTGCCCACCATTATCTTTCATTGCCCACCATAATCATTCATTGCCCACCATAGTTCTTCATTGGCCACCATGATCTTTCATTGCCACCATAATATTTTATTGCCCACCATAATCTTTCTTTGACCACCATAATCTTTCTTTGTCTTCATAATCTTTCATTGCCCACCATAATCTATCATTACCCACCATAATCTTTCATTGACAACCATAATAATTCATTGACAACCATATTCTTTCATTGCCCACCATAATCTTTCATTGTAGTAATTTTTCATTGCCCACCATAATATTTCATTGCCCACCGTAATATTTCTTTGCCCTCCATAATCTTTCTTTGCCCTCCATAATCTTTCTTTGCCCACCATAATCTTTCATTGCCCACCATAATCTTACATTGCAAACTATAATTTTTCATAGCCAACCAAATTATCTTCCATTGCCCACATAATCTTCCATTGCCCTCCATAATGTTCCATTGCCCACCATAATCTTCCTTTCATTGCACATCCTAAAAATGTTTCATTGCCAACCATAATAATCTATCATGGCCAACCAAAATAATCTATCATTGCCCACCATAATAATCTATCATTGCCCACCATAATAATATATCATTGTCCACCATAATAATCTATCATTGTCCACCATAATAATATATCATTGTCCACCATAATAATATATCATTGTCCACCATAATAATCTATCATTGTCCACCATAATAATCTATCATTGCCCACCATAATAATCTATCATTGCCCACCATAATAATATCTCATTGTCCACCATAATAATCTATCATTGTTCACCATAATAATATATCATTGTCCACCATAATAATATATCCTTAATTGTCCACCATAATAATATATCATTGCCCACCATAATAATATATCATTGTCCACCATAATAATCTATCATTGTCCACCATAATAATATATCATTGCCCACCATAATAATATATCATTGTCCACCATAATAATCTATCATTGTTCACCATAATAATATATCATTGTCCACCATAATAATATATCCTTAATTGTCCACCATAATAATATATCCTTAATTGTCCACCATAATAATATATCATTGTCCACCATAATAATATATCCTTAATTGTCCACCATAATAATATATCATTGTCCACCATAATAATATATCATTGTCCACCATAATAATCTCCAAAATCCTCCATTTTAATTTGTCTATCTATATCTTTCATGCATTATACGTAAAGTTTATTTACATTAAAATCAATTACATAAAATTTATTAACATAAATACATACAAATAGCTCTTTCCTAGTTCACGTCCCTAAATGAAATAGGGACGTGCACTATGAAGGGGGTATTTTTAAATTAATTTATCTCAAATTTAATTAAATTTCATCTGATTAAAATATATAGCACAAATAGATATTAATTGACAGAAAAATCAGTATCTTAACTGCAAATACAGATAATACCGAAAAGGAATATTTGAATTTAAAATTCAGCAAATAAAAGAATATAGATTTGGAAAACAAATTAAAATATATATACTCTTGCTTCCTCTTAAAATGGTTATCAATATAAGAAAATTATTAATTTATGATTACCCCCTTCTTAGTTCCCGTGAAATTACGGTCAGATGAAATGTTATTCCACAACGTGCAAAAAAGTCTATGGGAAAATGTAACCACATTTAAAAAATGTTTTTTTTTGTTTTTTTCATTATCATTATTTTTGAGAATGCTAGTTTGATGAAACGGATTATGCAATTGTAGAGTAAAAAAACCTGAACAAAATAAAAACTAACACCATGATCAAATAATGAGAGAGAAATAGGGATTTTAATAAAGCTTAAATTTATTTGTAGGGGGGGGGGGGTAAAAGTTAAAATAGTGAGGCACTCCCTTTAAAGACGATATTTTTACATTAAAAAGGAAGAGAAAACAAATGAGGTTAATTCCAAACGTTTGTTAGAAAGTTCGATATCTTAGTAATATTACGATACCAGTTTTGTTCAATTTTCTTTAGTAATTAACTGAAGCCTAATTAGCCAACTAATATTTCTTGGTAGTCAATTATAACCCAATTAGTGGTGTAGATCCCTGGTTTACTACTACCTGAATATAGTATCTATGTACCTATCTAGTAATTAACAAACTAATGTTGCTAGGGGTTACTATTCACTAGTCCGACGCCCCAAAAGTCCGACACTTTAGTAATTTATTACTGATTTAACATAAATATCGGGGCACGTGCCGAACGAATAATAACACAGAGATATATAACTGTCGAGTAATTAACTACTCAACTACATTCAAACTGTGTATCTTCTATATACCTCAATGACCGAAAATAATTTGAACTTCATTAGGTATAATAATGTTACATAATTTAAAGCGCTATAGGTATAATTTGAAATTAAACAGATCATCAATTTCCTCATAATCACGAGTAAACTAAGTCATAAAATATACATTTTATTTTGATAGTCAGTCAGTATTTTAAATCTTGAATATGATAGAGTCAGATAGACAGTGGTTTACTAAACGCAAGTCCACCCCCAACTGACTGTATGAGAACAAACCTATTTACAAACATTCAAGCTTTGAATGACCAGAAACTAATACAATGAATTACATTAGATGTTAACATGAATGTATAGTATATATTTGTAAATAAAATAACAGTTTATAAAGAAATAGAAGTACACAGTTAAAAACGTTATTTTTTCTCTCTGTAATCATTTACCGCCAAATTATTTTCCACAAATCTGTATATCCCTTTTTACTATATAGTATTATTATACGTTCACACGCACCGCCCCATCATCTCACTCCCCCCCCCCCCCCTATCAGTAGCTTTTAGTTACCTACCGAAATGTTTACAAAATTATTGAGCCTAGAACTGCAAAGAAAAGCTATACCATTGTCAACTGATAAATCTCTGTATTGTTAAAACAAAATTATATTCTAATGTTAAACTAACATATAATTATTATTGGATGCGATTTTTCTAGAATCTAAAATATTCATGCATTTTCACATCTTTGGTCGTTGTAAAAAAATATATAAAATCAAATTCTGGATAAAAATATGTATTATTGTGAATGTTATTTGAATGACGATTTGTGATATATTGAGTAAATTTTATACCTAATGGTAATTTTACATATAATATGGTTCATACTACCTAGTTTAATTATTCGATTGAGGTATTTGTTATTAAATTTGAATCAATATTGATTAGTTATGTACAATTTGGATAGCAGACTTATTAAAGTTAGTTCCAAGTTATCGAACAGTTTCATTTTCGAGCACGTAAAAATATCTTATAATTATTATTCTATACTCATATTAACCTTTTTTACTTGTTCGTAAAACTTGAACCGTTCGATAACTCGGAACTTACCCTATAGATAGGTATGATTTACTTGGTTGTTTTAGTAACGTGGTACCTAGCAACATACAGTCTTTTAGTTAAAAACTGATAGGAAACGTAACAATGTTCGGATACCCATAGTACTCGGAAAGTGAATTTTCTACAACATAACTAGGTAGTTAGTAGTAAACTAAGAAATGCTTTATGTTTTCGGTTATATTACTATAAATAATGTAATTATTAAGTTGAAGATTTCATTACTATGATAATAGTGAATTATTGTTGTAACTTATAAGTTACAAAGATCCTATCTTCTTTGTAACTTATAAATTAAATTAAATAACACTAGGTATATAGTACATATCATAGGATATTTTAAAGATTATACTTATCCATTAGTTCTCTCTTACTCTCAAGTAAAAGAGAGAGAAAATATTTGTGATTGAGCAACGAGTGCTTTGCTTCACTCACTATTTGGTGCCTAGAGTGACACAATATAAAGGGGGGGGGGGGTCGTAAGGGAGGGGGCTAAGGGGGACAGGGGAGAGTAGCGCTGCGCTATGGTTAGTAGTGGCGGGATGTGTGCTATCCTCCAATAATCTCATTAATAAAATATTTATTTCTTTCCTAAAAATAATTACCTTGTTGGCAATATATCATGTACATTTAAGTTTACTTCACAACACTGAATCAGTCACAATAAACATGTACTGCAAATAATGATCATCATATACTGTTTTTACAGGATGGCATATTTCTCTATACTTGTAAATAATATAAATCATCCACTGCAATTTAATTATTAATTTATGTATAGTTTATATATTTGTTACTAGGCCCTATAAATATACAAATAAATAATTTAATCATTTCCCTTCGGTCTATTGGTGATACCTAAGTAAGTAGTGTCTCAGATGATTGACAGATGATTGACAGTTGTACAACCAGTGACATAAGTCAGGCAGCCAGTGGAAGTGACTGTATTTTCGCGCGCTTGACAAAATTAATACAGTCCACCACTTCACATGAATGACCAATGATTAAAACACTGAAATTAAACATATGTGAAAACAAATGTATTAGTATATGTTGTATATAAAATATCAGCTTATAAATTAGCATACATTAACTTAGAAGATAATTTCTTTCTGTGTAATTAACTACTCGTTCTTTTCTCCCCCCACCCCCGATAATAAGTTACACCTCTCCTCGCCCTGTACCTCTCCCCCCCCCCTAAATCACAAAGTACCTTCCTGAGTGATACAATGAAACTGTAGAGAAAACCTTCTTATTTA
This sequence comes from Caprella mutica, assembly GCA_947561585.1. Classification (NCBI taxonomy): domain Eukaryota; kingdom Metazoa; phylum Arthropoda; class Malacostraca; order Amphipoda; family Caprellidae; genus Caprella; species Caprella mutica. Next base: position 145,417 of record CANNZV010003075.1, read on the forward strand.
AAAAAACGTTACTGAATTTTTGAAACCTTTTTATCCTCACATACAGTTATTGATCTTGTAATGTATCATAAAATGAATTATTTTATTACTAGGTTCTGATTTTAACTTATCTTATCACCTTCGCAGATGCAGAAGGTTACACTGTAGGCAGTATTCATTTATTTGTAATCATGCTAGGTTCTCGCATAACTCAAAAAAGGTTTCAATCAAATTGCCTGAAATTTTTATAGTTGTTTGTCATTATCCAGGAACCAGTTGGTTAGATTTTACAGATTGTTACAATAATTAGTAACATTATTTTATTATCATATTATTCTTTAGTGACACATTTTGGTTAGGCTATATATTTATTGTTATTTGAACATATTATTGATTAGGTAGGTGGGAAAAATAAATTTCATCGTAAAATAAACACTAAATTTACTATCATTGATGACTGACTATAGGTACTAGTAGTTGGGGCCGGAAGTGATATTTCTTCTAGGTAGTTAGGTACTACACCTTTTTAAATTAAATTTAAAACATTTTTAAATTAATTTAAAAGAAGTCAAGTTATATTTAAAAAGTTAGAAAAAAAATAATTCGAGTTATATATAAATGGTTCAACTTAAAGCTACTCCGCTCCGTGAATGCAATCACTATCCAAGGAATGTGACGAAAAGGGTCACAAGCACCGATGGCTGCACTCACGGATGGAAGAGGAAAATGAAGGTGTTACAGTTTTCTGTGTTATTTCTCGTTTTACTTTTTCATTAAAATAAAAATAATAGATATGCTCCATTAATAAATAATCCTAATAATAATGTTTTTCTTACATTTTGAGAATTTTATATTCCTTTCTTAGTTTTCAATATTTCTAATATATTTGAATGATGCAATCATTCATTGTATTTCATCATATAATGTTGTTTGTTATATCTGCTAGTTTGTTGTACTACACATTTCATGATTATTTAATGACCTGTCACGCCCCTACATATACATAATTATATTTGATGTTAAGCAGTAATAAACTGCAAAAGTGTCGGACTGATGTTGGACTAGTGGGGCGTCAAACTAATGGTGTTGTCGAGCCAATGAATAGTAACCCTATGAGTTTTACTAAGACTTAGTAGTTGAAGACCATAACCCAAACACTGTCCTCTTAAACTGCAAGTAGTTTGAAAAAATGGTAAACATGTAAAAATTAAAAAAATATATGATCCAAATTACAACAGTTCGGGGCCTAAGGGACGCCACCCCCGTCTCTCCTATTCACAAAAGGCTTACGACCTACAGCCATAGTTTGACAGTCATGAACTGAGTACCTAAGGTTAGGTATCAAGATACATTTGTTGAGTTATTACAAATCAAATTAGATTGTTAGATACACTAGTTGGTTAATCATGAGTTAGTTTCAAGATACTCTAGTTAAATTAGGTATGTAAAAGTTAGCGCACTCACAAGTTGTGACAGTTACAACTTTCTGTGTTATTTCTTTTTTCTTTTATTAAAATAAAAATGATTGTTAAATAGATATACTCAATTAAAAAATAATCCAAATAATAAAATAATATTTTTCTTTCGTTTTTATAAACTTTACATTCCTTTAATCCTTTATAAGTTGACTTTAATTCTAATATGAATTTGTAAGATGCAATGATCCATTGTATTTCATCTTTTAATGTAGCTTTTTGAATCCGCTAGTTTGTTGTACTGCACACTAAATGATTATTTAATGACCTGGCAGCGGAATTGGGGGGGGGGGGGGGCATATATTTGTTGTTAAATCAGATTTAATTTGCAAAAATGTCTGACTAATGTGGCGTCGGACTAAGTAGGGGTCGGACTAATGAGGCCCCGAATTAATGGTGCGTCGGACCAATGAATAGTAACCTAAACTAAACTAGTACTTATATATTATCAACTTCAAATTTCCTGACCGTATTATTTCGTAAATAGTAATTGAAAATACTCTTTAATCTGTTGGTTCCTAAGTATACATAATATAAATATAATATAAATAATTTCCATCAGTACAAAAAATCTTCAATTCAAATATTTAAACCAATAGGAAGGTATTCTTCGTCAATTAGTTATTAAGAGATATTATAATATTCAAACATTGGTCTAGGTAGCTAACTGAATTAAGTATTTTGTATTGCGTTGCGCTATCAGTGCTCAGCTGTAAAATATTTAATAAATTGACATAGGTAGTGGGTTAAGTTACGAATTATCGGGCAGTTCCACATTTTCGGTCATATATATAATAATTGGTATCCGGATAATTATCACTATTACCTATTAAAATAAAGAGTATATAATATATTTTATGGTATTGTTTATTTTTTCTTCTTTGTCCGAAAATGTGGAACTGTCCAATAATTCGTAACTTACCCCAGATAACACATATTTGATAATGACGTATGGTACAGTATATATATCAGAATAAGTTTTATAAACTACCTTTTTTTATGAAAGATTCATTCATGTAGGTAGTAACTATTCAAATTTGAATGTATTTTGAAGCTTATGAAATTGACGTGAAAAAAAGGCACTAACTTACATACATACAAGTTAAATGTATCGTTAAAATGAGAGTAGTGGAGTAATGGAATGATGAATATATTAAGGTACGTAATACATGTAATAATGAGGATACAAGTACTATTGAAGAAATATAATTTAATTTTTCAGTGTATAGCTTATGTGTGATCAAGGTTTAAAGATAAATAATTATTATTACCTTTCAAGAAAAAGTTAGTTTTTATTGCAAAAATTGAATACCATCTGACAAACTGTTACCTAGGTAATACTAATATTACTAACCTCAAAAATTATATCGTACACGCAAAATTGAAAGAAATACAATTTCTTACATATGTACCTAGCTAACTTTGAAGCTAATTACTTTACCTGAACCTAATAATAGAATAAAAAACATTGCACATCAACCTAGCTCATTCAAAAATGTAAAGATTATAAACTTCCATAGTTGAAAATAATTTAGAACTTGAATATATTTTCTAATTATAACCTAATATTTAACCATAGCTGGATGCAACACTAATAAATATAATACCTATTATTTTAATCATGAGTATAACGTGCGATAAAATCGTCAGTGAAAGTGACTGTACAAGAACATTCGTACGTACATGTGCTCACGCCTTCAACTGAATCAAAACTAGACACGAAATTATTGCATTTGTTATATACTATTTTGTTATAAATAAATTAAATAAATTAGCAGTTAACAAAGAAATATTAGTACATACTTTGATTGTAGATTTGTTTTCTCAGTGTACCTATCATTCACTACCTTTTTCCTTGTATATTGTCAACCCCTTCCCCTCCCTTATATTTGTCTTTTGAGCGTATTTATATTATTAATAAATAATAAATACCCACTATTATTCGATACGTAAATAACATTATAATATTGCAGGATTTTTATTTATTATTGGATATTTATCATGCTAACATTACCATTTATTTTTAATCACTTTTTCTTTGCATTACATTACTGAAATTTTGAAACCTAGTTTTCTCAGATACCTAGGTTTAGAATAATCAATATTTCAATCCATCAAAAGATGACTAGTGTCATTGTCACTATGCACTAAACATATTTTAATTACTTAAACTGATTCATTGTATTTATATTATTTTTATATTACCTAATTCATTTCTAAATTATCAGTAAATGCAACACGTTATTATTATCTGAACATATCAATGATTAGGTAGATTGAAAATAAATATACCTACTGAAAAGTAATCGATAAATTATTGGTTGCTAAATTAGTATCTATAAATAGTTGAATACATCCAGAACCTATAAGTTTCAGTAAATATATCAAAATAGTATTATTGCTGCACTAACAGTAGGTAGGTAAACTATTGAATATTACGATGATATTTTATTAATAATAATTATAGTTTGATATATATATAAATGAGAAATAATAGTGTTTGTATTTTGTTATTCATGAATGAGTAACAAAAGGTAGTAATTGTTTTGTGTTCGTGCTTTTAAATTACTTCATGATAAGCAATAAGGTATTAGGTACCAGCTTATAATGTTAATTGAATTATTGCTATTGCTCATTACGTAACTAATGACTGTAATTTTTTTTAATATATGTACGATTCCAGAATAGTTGGGTATCCATTAACATACCCAACTTCACCTCCTAATCGATGGATAGATAGATATCCCCCCCCCCCCCGCCTTCCCAGGAAACTGTAGATTATTGAGAGGACAAGTTGGGTAACTACACACACAACTTTACCTAAATATCATTGACTGAATCAGTGAGAGGAGAAGTTGTGGAACGACACACACTACTTCACCGCAATAGAATACTGCTTTAATGTGAGCGGTGTAGTTGGGTGAGAACACACATAGGTACACCGTTTGAGATATTTCATATTCGTTTAGAAGTACAGTTGGGTAAGAATGCACCTAACTTTACCGTAGAGGAAAAGCTTCATTTCGTGGAGAGCGACACTTCGTAGTTACCCAACTTTACCTCTCTACCCTCCAATTATTTTATTCTAATTCTTACGTTTCCACTTTTAGTCCTGTTAGTACCCAATTATTTCAGTTCCATATTTTGGATAATCATAACTCATTAATTAATGCAAAATATTACAGGAGGTAAATAATTTAATGATACAGTGAACCCGTTTTGCATATCTAATTCCATAACTGCAATCGATAGATAAACATTCTTTATGTGTTCATATGAAATGTTTCGGCTTAATTCACTATAATAATATTATATATTTATACCTGGCTATTAATGTATTAGTAAAAAAATGAAATGGAATATATCCATTATGCACTCTAAAATACAAAATAAAGTAATTCCTGGACGAATTGTCCGTGGACGAAATGTCCGTTGGACGAAATGTCCGCTACACTCTTTCTTTTTCCTGTGTAATTTCTGAAAGTGGGACACTAAATATATATATTATGTAAATATACCGTATATATTATCTTCACATCGGTCTTTATTATATAGAAACATTTTATTCAACCTGCATGCACCATGAATAACGTTTAAAATCACGAATGAAATTGTTATAAACTCAATAGATTTTTCATAAATGATTGAAAATGTATAACTTTCTGATGACTCCAAAATGAATATTACTATTTTAATAGTCACATTTTGTTGTGTTTTTTAATATAATATCCTATTGTGATTTCCATCTGGTACACAATTCGGATCTGATTTTGGACTGAACACACAACTTACTCATTGCAACACATCTTGTACTGAACATTCAACACATTCCAATACATCTTGTACTAATATACAGCTCATTCCAACACACCTAGTACAAAACACAGAACTTATTTCAATACACCTTGTACAAAACATAGAACTCATTTCAATACACCTTGTACAAAACACACAACTCATTCCAACACATCTTGTACAGAACATTCAACACATTCCATCACATCTTGTACTAATACACAACTCATTCCAACACATCTTGTACTAATACACAACTCATTCCAACACACCTTGTGCAAAACACAGAACTCATTTCAATACACCTTGTACATAACACACAACTCATTCCAACACATCTTGTACAGAACATTCAACACATTCCATCACATCTTGTACTAATACACAACTCATTCCAACACATCTTGTACTGAACACACCACACATTCCAACACATCTTTTACTAATATACAACACATTCCAACACATCTTTTACTAATATACAACACATTCCAACACATCTTGTAATGAACACACAACACATTCCAACACATCTTTTTTTAATATACAACACATTCCAACACATCTTTTACTAATATACAACACATTTCAACACATCTTTTACTGAACACACAACTCAATACAACACATTTTTTACTAATACACAACACATTCCAACACATCTTGTACTGAACACACTACACATTCCAACACTTCTTGTACAAAACACACAACTCATTTTAACACATCTTGTACCTAACACACAACTCATTCCAACACATCTTGTACTGAACACACAACTCATTCCAACACATCTTGAACTGAACACATAACTCATTCCAACACATCTTGTACCTAGCACACAACTAATTCCATCATTTCATTGCCGGTCATAGAGTCTTAGAATGTGAATCCAATAGTGGATAATGATGCAATCATTGCAATATCTAGGCGCTAGAGATGGTCCAGGCATCTGTTATTATTCATATCCCACAATAGGGGAGAGGAATAGAAAATCTTCTAAGTTTAGATTGCTACTATAAATTATTGTGAATGTTTGAAGCAATTTTATTAATTACGCTTTATGATAAAAATAATTTGATTTTTTTGATAGTATGATAAAATCACGACACTGTATATATTGTATAAAGTCTATTTAAATTATATTTACGCTTTTAAATAATTGGTATTGACTGTAAACAGATCTTTTATGAATTCTTTTCACAGTAAGAGTTCATCCCTAGTGGAATATCATTTGTATTGACTGTAAATAGATATTGCATGAATGTTTTTTGACGTAAGAGTTCGTCCCTAGTAGAATATTATTTGTACTGACTGTAAATAGATATTGTTTTAATGTTTTTCCTCGTTAGAAATCATTCAATATTATTTGTATGTTTTATAGAGACGAATGACCTTACTATTCATGAATTGTTATCAAAAAATATACACTCTAAATATAAAAGGCGCAATTTTCATTTATCTGAAAATAGCTGAACCATCAGAAGAATATATTTCCTTTCGGAAACTATGTTCGGATGTGTATCGGATTTAGATGAATATTTACTGTTATTTAACATGTTATACACCCCGATAGCTAATTGAAATATATGTATTTTCAAATAAATATTGAAAAAATATTATTGTAAATTATATCCCATATTCCACAATGTGAAATCTATAATGATTCAATTAACTTAAACTAATATCTGAATTAGAATCCCTGTCAGTTATTGAAGCATATGAAGTTTTCAAATAAATTTTGAAAAAACGTTTTTGCGTAGTATATTCCAACAAAATCAATGATGATTTATCTAACTTAAACTAAAATCCGATTTACAACGCTCGAATCCCTGCCATTTTACTTCATGTTTTCGAATTGAAGAGCCTTGCGAATACTCCTTGAAGTTCGAAACAAGAAAAGAGCAATTCAATGAACAGGAGTAATCCCTTTCTTGACGCTCTTCTTCTCAGTTCATTGTACTTCAATCACAGAAGTTATAATGGAATTTGCAGTCTGAGAGTTTATGAGACTACCATCAGATGCATTTGCCACAAAAACCAAAACTCGATTTAAATTAACATGGATTCGCATGCCTTTGGTAGATGAATTTTTAGAACACTATATAAGGATATTCAATTTATGTCTGTCTTAGGCCTCTTCTATGCTAGAAGATAAAACGCTGCGTTTTCAGCGCCAAGTTTACCCCTCTTCAATTAATCACAGTTAAATGAAGAGAAAGAAAATTTGCAGTCTATACTAGCATTTCTACCGCTTTCCATTCATTTAACTGTGATTAATAGAAGATGTGTGAACTGGGCTGTGAAAACGCAGCGTTTTACCTGCTAGTATAGAATGAGTCGTAGAATATATTGTACGTCTTCATCTGGCACTTAACTTGGATAAATACTCAGACTGAATCTTTTGTTGTGCTGCTGAAACCGATCTGTACCGATCCCTGGACCTATGAAGTGATCCGTTCCATCCCAGGCAAGAAGGATTTATTCTTGGGATATAAAGGGAATATTCTAGGAAAGAAGGATGTATTCATGGGATATAGATGGAATATCTCTGGCAAGAAGGTATAATTCCATGTATATTCTTTCACAATCTCAGGAATTAATCCTTCTTTTCTGGGATCATTTCATGAAAATATCCTGCAAGCTCGAGGAGCCTCAATAGTTGGTTCTCTCTTTTTCACTATTTATTTTTTGTTATTCTTTGTTTTGATTACTTTGGGTACTTATCTCCATTGGTGTCCACACAAGAAGTTACTTTGCACTAATGTAGAGGTATTTATCGTAAGGAATGTCCAACGATAGACTGAATTTATAATATATTTTAATATATTATCGTCAATTCATTTGATAGAAAATCTTGTTATCTTCGATTACTATTTCCGATTGAAATTTGACAGGATCCCTCACATCTTGTACTTAACACACAACTCATATCCAATGGTCCGACCAAAAAATTATTCATATGATTGTATATTATGGAATAGCATTATTACAGAGCCATATAGTATGTATATTATTCGATCAATGATATATACAGGTGTCCAAGAAAAAGTGTACCCAAATTAAAATGAGTATATTTCAACAACTACTGAAGGTACAGTTTTATTTCATGTATCATTTAGTTGGCTGAATCCTCCCTCGTCGCCAATCAAATTTTCATAAGGTTCTATTTATTTTTGGTAGTATTGTAACGAATTAACTATTGGGTGGTGAAATTGATTTTGCGCAAATGGTCAGCATTCGGACAATGTTGTAAGTTCATGCATAAAAATATCTTTATTAGATGACAAATCCATAATAAAACAGATTTATTTTCATGTTTTAACAGTATTCAAAAAATTATCCTTTCATAAAATATTGATAATCTGGAGAAATGTGATTAAGTATAAAAACAAAGGCACAAATTAAAATTTTAACAAGGGTCTATCAGGTCACAAAAAGACAGACAGTGGGATATGAAAATGAAATCAAATTTGTTCAGAACTCCATTTTGGAAAATAAGAATGTTTTTGTTAGGAGAAATGAATTAAATATCTCAAAGTCTTCTATCAATTGAATTACTAAACATGATCTACAATTCCACCCCAAAAAAATGAAAGTCAGATTCGACTTAGTAAAACTGATTTTCCACAATATCGAACTTTTGTCAACTGGGTCTTGAAAAGACATGTTCGTTTTGAGGAAGATATTATCATGAGAGAAGAAGCTGTATTTTATATGATTGGGGAAGTAATTAATATTTTTTTTTCAATTTGATCGACTTTAAGATTGTCAAAATTGAAATCATCACTCTAACTTTCATTTAGTAAGGGTGGTCTCTGAACGACCCTTATTAAAATTTAAACTCGTGCCTTCCTTTTTGAACTTAAACACATTTCTCCATATGGTCAATAATTTATGAATGGGATACTTACTTGTATGCTTTCGAAACCTGGAAATAAATCTATTTTATCAATGGGGTTGTTGTCTAATATAAATATTCTATGTGTGCGAACTTACTTCATTGTCCGTTTTTCGACCGTATGCGCAAAGTAATTTTGACCACTCTTTAGTTAAATCGTTATAATATAATAAAAAATGAATAAAACTTTATAAAAAATTGATTGAGGATGAGAAAAGGTTCAATTAACAAAATGATATTAGAAAGTAAACTGAAGAAGTTGTTGGAAAATACTAATTTAGATTTGGGTACATTTCTTTCTGGGCATCCTGTATTTTAGGTATGACATATACCCTAGCCTTCCTCTACACTCTACGGCTCAATATAATCCATTCTTTTCAATAGAACGTATTAAGAGGCCTTTAAATACCATGACATGAAATTTAACGATGACATTGATTAGTTACCTAATTGGTCTATAGTCTATAGCAAAGATGATTATACTAAAAAAGAGTTAGGATTCAGATCAATAGACAGACTTTTTAGATCTACACATGGATATTTATTAGGTACACCATTATGTATTTTCACTGTTTTATATTAGATTGTATTAATATATTCATATGTTGATAGATTTTTAAACTGTTGAGAAATCATTCATTCAATAATTTCTAGTCTACATGGATACAAAAGATATGTTTTTTTTATATTAATATATGAACAATTGAACATACCACAAATTTCATTTATATTTATTCACAAACGCTATAGAATAATATATTTTAGTATACCATAAATATAGAGGACATTTTTTATATTTATAAAAGCATACCATGAATATATGTATTTTCTATATATTCCTAAATTCTAGCGTAAAACATATTGTTGGTGTTTTCATGTCACCATTGCCGTTACTTCACTCTAATAAGCTGTTCTGCAGACTGACATACGATCAACTTAGGCATCTGGAAAAATATAAAATGTACTCGTGATTTTCTAGATTTTGACAGCCTAACCATGAGTGGTATAATAAGAATAGAATATTATGATAAGATTTGAATAAACTTGTTTAAAATAGAAGAAAATGAATGGATTTGAATGATACGGGTTTAATTGCTAACAATGTGTAGAATAATATGAATGGAATAATATGATAAGAATTAAAAAAGTTTACTAATCAACTTAACTATATTGTATTAAGTAAATATATCATAAATAGTTTCATATATACCAATTATTGTAAGGACTATTAAATATAACTAATGATACTGTGATTGAATTTCCATTCGATCATATAATTTCTCATATGTTTATTTCCATATATTTATCATAAGAAGTAACGCCTAACTGTCGAACAAATTGTCATGTTTAAGTATAATTTATTCAGTCGTAGATTTACGTGTGATTTGTTTGTTATGCAGTTTTTAAGTTAGTTTTTTGTATCCGCTCTCAGGTACCGTTTTTCAATGTTGAACAAATATCCTTTAAATTAATTACAGATTTCAAATCTACAAATTCTTCATCCCCATC
>CANNZV010003076.1:0-74081 GCA_947561585.1 Caprella mutica
CATCTTGTTGTTCAGTCATGAAATCAGATACCTCGAGGAAGAACGGAAAGTGCTATTCCATTTGCGACGTCCAGTGTACTTTCATGTGCCCATTGAGGTCACGAAGAATGGTAGGTACAACCCCATGGTGGAGACGACCCCCACCAAAGGAAGAACTGGTTCTGGAGCACGTGCACGGATACAGGTGAAACATAACAAATGAAAGGGCAAGAAATCTATCTATGATAGATGTTTGCTAAATAATTTTGGATTAACGTGTTGAGGCTGAGGTCTGACTCAGCTGAAATATGATCGCTATTATATGATTCAATTATTTGAACATTCTTAGAAGTTTTCAATTTTTATGATTAAAATATCAAAGGTTTTATAATGTGTTATGGAATATGACATAATTTTTGATTTAGTTGACTTGCATATAAAGTATATATATTGCAACATATAATAGGTTTAATGTATAATTAGTACAGTAATACACTATCAATCAGATATCAAATGTGGTACTGTAAATAATGATAGTTAGATATTAAGTTTCAAAATATTGAGAAACATGCAGAATAATAACATTCACATTTAACATCAATACTTATTATATATTAACTTTTCTTTCATTTAATTCTAACTTTATTTTTTCAGAGGGAAGGATGCTCGCAATAACTTTCTGCCCTTAGCCTCTGGAGAAATAGTTTACTTTATAGCAGGAGTAGTGATTGTACTTGATCCTGTAACTGGGAAGCAGAGGATATATGACAAACACAGTGATCACATCAAAAGGTGAACTGCCTTAAATATGTTATGAAATCACCCTATTCTGTTAGTTCTAAAAGAGAAAGTTACGAAAGGACCCGCGGAGATTGATAGCGGGTATCTATAATGGTCTCATCAAAACGTTCTCTCTACCATTTATTGTTATGTGATCTGTGTTCTCAATTTACCCTTAGCCTGGCGGTTCATCCTGACGGAGTAACAGTGGCGACTGGACAGGCCAAGGGACTGGATGACGAAGAAGATGAAGTGAGTTACAGTAATGGGTAAATAAATAAATAATACCTTTTTGTATATTAAGATATCATCAACCTGCAAATGAACTGTCAAGGAAAGGAATCAATGTTGTGACCTTTATATAATTATTCAATATTTCTCGAATTATTGCTAAGAATTAACATTTAGTAGTAGTTATGACATTTGTGGATGCATAGAATTTGAAATGTTTACGAGATAATAAATAACTGAGATTTGAAAATGATGTCAAATATTTGAACTATATTTTTGAAATTAACCTAATTTCAGTGACTATCTCCTCTCTTGTCACATGCATTTGATGTATTCAAAGATATCATTTAATTCATTTTTCAACTCTCCAAAACTAGGTAATAATTTAATCAAGTCGAGCCAATTTATTCCCAGCAAATTGATCCCCAATCAAATTAATTTCCGGCAAATTATTTCTTGTAAATAGGTTCCTTGAAAATTGATTCCCATACAAATTACTTCCTGGCAAACTAAATCCCAGTATAATGTTTCGGCTTATCTTTATCTGAGAGGCATATGTTCTATCATTATTACCTCTTCATTCTTCTCTTTAATCTATGAATGCAGTCGTCGGAGCTTGTGTCCCTTTTTAACAAATTCCTTGTTAAGTAACTAAATATACCGAGGAGCTCTTTCCTATTTTTTTGTCTCTTCAAAGTCCCTTGTATCGATATAGCTGTGTATTCTGAAGCTGATAGTTATTGTTATTATGCAAATATATATTTATAAAGCAGATGTCGATTGATAGATGGAATTGTTGTCTGTTAATTTAGTTGTATTTCTATTTTTGGTATTCATATCATTTGAAGAAGTTCTTAAGATGACTTTTGATAGCCAATACTTCGCTTTATTTACTCAAAGCTTCATCAAGTATTTTTGTACAGACACTATAAAATATACACTTCTATCTATATATAAACACACAAATTTAAAATTGCAGTTTACAATACTATTAAATCTAAAATTGAGTATTTGAAATAATATATTAAGAATGTATAAAATTATTTGTATGTTATGTCACCTATTGGGATTCTATATGCTTAGTAACGTAAAAACAAGAAAACACAACAATTATACACTAAAATATATGAAATAAATATGGAACATACCTCATTGTTGTGATTGTACTAGTACAAATGGTTAAAATTAAAGGATGTTAGTGAACTATAGATATATGTTTGTAATTCTGAAGGGTATTTTACAAGGTGAAAAACTATTAAATTTAAATGGGTCTGTGGACAAGGTATTTTAAATGATATCTACTCATAATAAAAGTTAAAAAAAATTTTATTTACATATATACAAAATTGTTAAAATATTTGGTGAACTCTGACTTCTCCATCTCGTTGGTTATTTATTGATGGGTTGCGTTGAGGGCCTATGAAGTGGTGAGTTCTTCTTTTGTTGTTTCTTTTATTACTATTGTTGTGTCGTTGTGGATTTCACTGGTGGTTATTTTGTGATTAATTTCATCTCTATTGTGTTGCTAATTTGATCCACTTTGCGTATGGTTGCAAAGTCTACCTAGTCAAGGGCACTCAGTGTACATTAGTTGGAAGTGGAGGGTTCACATGAACCTCGCGGGGAAATTTATAATTGTAAACTACAAGAGATACTTGAAGAACAATGCCATCTATCGTTCAATTTCAACATCTACTGCATAATTAATAATTTGCTGCCTACTTGTACAAATATATACTTGTAGATTTCAAAAACTCTTTTTTGATGATTTTTTTTCACCCTCTAATATATTGGAATCAATTGGCCGGGAATTAGTTAGTATAGGAATAATTTACTCAGAAAAAATTGAACGTGACTCAAATGATCAGGAATTATTTTTCCAGGAAACAATTAAATGGAGATTAATTTATTCTACTCAAAAGAAATTGACCAGGAATTTTTTTTCTTGAAACTATTTATCCGGTAATTAATTTTTATGAAAATAAATTAACCCAGGATCAAATTCACCCAGATTCAATAATCTAAACCCACCGTAACGTACTTTCTTCGCTAAGGTTCTATTTAATATTTCAACCTAGGCTAACATTCGTATTTGGAATTCGAAAACCATGGAGACCCTGCATGTTTTTGGTGAAGGCAAAGTGATGGTAGCAGTTGCCTGCTTGACATTTGGAAACTGGGTGAGCAGTATGAATTTTCTTATATCATATTCATGCAATAAATTAATTGTTATTTAATTTATGGTAGCACTGATATTTGTGGTTCAAAATTTGTTCAAAATTCTAGAGTCGAGTTAGATTTTTTTTTTCCGAAGGAATAATCTTATTTTTTGAATTAATCAACCATAACACCATTTTGAACATTTTTTAAGTAGAGTAACACTGCTGTGAATAAAATATGAGTTGAGTTTGATTGCTCAATGCACATACAACAAAGAAATAACCAATAAATAAATTGGTTAGGTGAAATTGGTTCAAAATCCAAGCGTGCTACCACCATAACTTTATCTTTAGGGAATATTCAGTCTTGAAATTTCGGTCTCAGAAATATAAATGACCGAGTTTTCCTAGACTGAATTGTCTGAGACTGAGTTTACCAAGACCGAAATTTCCCAGAACCAAAATATAGGTTAAAGAAACTAATTTTCGATCTCAGTATGGCAAGGAAGTTTTGGCTGCGGTTGATCAGGACAGAGTACAAAACCTGACTCTTTGGGACTGGGAGAAAGAAACAGTGATAACAGAATGCAAAGTGAGTTATTATGAATGTGTGAGAAGAACGATATCGCTGTTTGATATTTTTAAACATCAATTTAATTGAATGTATTTGAAATATATATTAATAGTTTTCCATCTTGATAATTATCACATTATTATATAAATAAATAAAAACTGTATACAATATATTCATTTGCTTAAAATGACTTAATTTAATTTGGAAAATACAATATATATGTAGAATAATTCTCGATCTGTAATAATTTTATTCGTATATCCACAGTAGGTAATTTTAGCTACAGTTTTGATTGTTCTTCAAAATATATTGAAAATGACTCCTTTAAAATCTCAGTGTTCCAACCAACTGGTCATTGACATCACATTCTCTATGGAAGAAACCCCTCGGATTATTTCAACAGGTAAAGTAATCGCTAATAAAATAAAAACTGTAGGGTAAAATAGAGTAATGAACCTATCAAATTGTGAAGGATCTATCGTTAATAGATCCTTTACTCACCGAGATGTAAGACTTCTGTTAGGGAGAGTAAGAGGTTGTACTTGTTACATCCTTTGCACGATATATGTCTCTAAAGGCAAATCTTAAAACATTAGGTAGATATTTACCCTATTTTCTCTTTAATTGAAAGGTTAAGGGGAAACCTCATTTCCCCTGCAACACCAAACTGCAACACCAAACTTTTTATTTCAAAAATTATATTTGGGCTTGTTGAACTATAATGTTTTATTTTTCTTCAATAAATATCCAAATGTTCATCTTTATCCTTAGAGTCATTTACCAATCTATCGATTTGAATTCAGAATATTTATTTTCAAGGGCATAGTACTAATTTCTAATATATTTTAAGGAAAAGACCACATAGATTTCTGGTACTGGGAACATAACAGCCAGAGGTTGAAGAAGCAAACCGAATTACATCACTGCTGTGAGATTCAATAACGAGGGATCCACCATCTCTGGTGATAGCTCTGGCAACGTCATATATTGGAAGAAAGGTACAAAATGTGATATCATGGATAGTGTACTCAACTAATTATTAATTATTCTATCATTTAACTTGTATACGAAAATCTATGTAAATATGTAGCAAAGATATTAAAAATACATATGGATTAGTAATTGGTACAACCGTACCCTAGATAAAGTAATGGTAGATCCACAGAGAATTAAGAGGGAATTCTGAATACTCTTTTTCGGCCTGCATATACAGGGGTTATGTGGAAACCAATCTATTCTAATTCACAGAATTATTTTATATATCTGTACAAAACTAATTTTATCAAGAATTTCGATTAACATTTTTACAATTGAGTAGAATAATTAGGTATATAAAATATAATCCGAATAGAAAAATACAATTTGTTTAACAGTTTTCCTAATAATTTCTTTCCTAATAAAAAGGTTCCACTGAAATCGAGCGGTTTATTCCTTCTGCTCATGATGGTTCAATTTTCAGCATCACTGCATGTAACAACGGTTGCTTCATCACCTCCTGCAAAAACCGACAACTCAAACTTTGGGAAAGCGATTTCTCATCTGAGAAGGAAGCAATAGAGGTACGCTTGAGCTGCTGTGTGGGGATATATGATATCCTACATGAAAAATATTATCTATATTTGCAACTTATCTGCAAAAATAATATAGCTTGTGAAATAAGATGAGTAGTTTATTTTATGAATTTATTTAGGGCTCTTCTCTGGCAAATTGAATAGTTTTAAATGTATGAAAATGTGTTAGTAAATATAAAAGATATACAATATACAGCATGGGCCACAAAAATGTTTACGCTTTTCCAACTACTTGTAAATCATTAGCCAATGAACGAAAAAACTGCAACTTGGTCTCTTTTTCTCCGCCTCTTATTGTACTATTAACAGGTAAAAACAATTTTGAACTGATGGACACAGTTTAGGAACAGGTAAGCAAAGAGTGAGGGTGATTATTTTGGTCATTGCGCGAAGGTTATTCTAAGAGATAACTCTGTGATTTTACTTATTAAAAAGTAATCAATAAAAGGGGAAAAAATTATAATGGTAGACATTTTAATACAGGGTGCTTACACTTCTTCCTTGGAAACTATTTTGAAATAGAACAACTTCAACATTTTTATCTCATCGAAGTCTTCACTCTGAATATTCGTTCTTCACTTAATTGTTCACTGCATGGATAAGGCCAGCTTCACAGTTTCATTTTTAACAGCGCGGAAAAAAGGTCCTCCTTATGTGTGTTAACACTTGCGTTTTTTTTATCGCTGATGGAAAAATTACATCAAATTTTTACTTGAGTGAAACGCTAGTGTAAACACATTTTAAGAAGAGCCTTTTTCCACACTGGTGAAAATTCAAGTGTGGAGCGGGTCTCAACCATGCAATAAACAAGCGAATAATGAATATTCAGAGTGAAAACTTCAATAAGATCAAAATGTAACTGAAGTTGTTCTATTATAAAATAGTTTCCAAGGAAGAATTGTAAGCACCCTGCATTAAAATGTCTACCATTATAAAAAAATCCTTATATTCACTGCCTTTTAATAAGTAAAATCACAGAGTTAGCTCTAAGAATAACCTTCGCGCAATGACAAAAATAATCACCCTTACTCTTTGCTTACCTGTTCTTAAACTATGTCTATCAGTTCAAAATTGTTTTTACCTGTTAATAGTACAATAAGACGCGGAGAAAAAGAGACCAAGATACAGTGTTTTCATCCATTAGCTAACGATTTACAAGTATTTGAAAAAGCGGAAACATTTTTGTGGCCCATACTGTACATGCTGTTTTCAAACTCAGAATAATATAGATTATTGAAAGTTATTATCACATTAGGCAGTATATATATTTTGTATAAAATCATTTGAGTTGTACATATATATCGAGACAGAAGGTTATGTCTGGGACGGAGAAGTTTATATAATGTAGTAAATATTCAATGGCCCCTCCATAACTATCTCTTTTTCTCTTTAGCAAGATATTTTTCAACGATTATTATACTTTGATTGAAATTTTTTTATGGAATCATGATATATGCATGATGTAGATAGTTAAGCTGGAGTAAGAGAAGGTGAATATATGATAACCCCACCTATACTTTCTCTTTCGGTTGGACTACATTCAAATTACTTTTCAAAATCTGTTCACAGTTACCTGATTACATTGGTGCCGCTAGAGCAGTGATAGAGGTTGGTGATTTCCTTCTGATTGCAACAACCAAGAACCTCGTGGCAAAAGGAAACTTCAAGACTGACTTTGAAATTGTTTCTAAGGTAAGCTGGTTCTCATCTGCCAACTTTAAGAAACTGGAATAGAGATCTGTTGTGGATTAAATAAGTTGCGAAATATGTAACTTAAGTAACTTCAGGACTTTGCTCTATTCCGTTTCTATATGATAAATCTGTTTCTCGGGGCAACGTGATTACCGAGCATTGTTACATTATTGTTAAATAGTGTTATAGTTTACTAGCATGATAATTGATATATTTACATATTAAAGTAAATTAGCTGTTAACATATAACGTTAACTATTGTATTGTCAATAATAACAATTGGTTCAATAATTTATACTCCAATGTAAAATTATATACGTCGTGCATGGATATCAAGATTGCTCTAATAGAAAAATTCAAATTGGTTTTCAATGCTTTGTGTTAACATATGGTTAAAACATATTCATATCTAAATAAAATATAATAAATATTTACTATTTATAAAGTGTAGTTTATTTATGTTTTATATAATTTAAACTTCACATAAGGGTGCAAATGGTGAACTATGGGCCCTAGCAAGTCACCCCTCGGCAGACAGGTACATCACTAGTGGATACGACGGAGAAGCGGTCGAAAGACGCATCAGCACTAAGAAAATAATCTGGTCAGCCTCGTCCCCCGTGAGTGATGCATCGTCACGAATTGGATTTGTTTTAATTTGTAAAGAAAATATTTTTACAA
Organism: Caprella mutica; assembly: GCA_947561585.1. Taxonomy (NCBI): domain Eukaryota; kingdom Metazoa; phylum Arthropoda; class Malacostraca; order Amphipoda; family Caprellidae; genus Caprella; species Caprella mutica. The sequence continues at coordinate 7,668 of CANNZV010003076.1, forward strand.
TGAGAAGCAATAGGAAAATTATTTTCACTGAAGATGATTTTATTCTATATTTCGAAAAGTTAAATAATTAAATAATAAACTTAAAGTTAGATACTTGAATAATAAACTTAAAGTTAAATAATTAAATAATAAACTTAAAGTTAAATAATTACATAATGAACTTATCATAGGCGCACGATTTGATGAATATAAAATGTTTTTTATAATTATGTACTTCGTTCTTTATGATCAACTAATATACATATACCATAATATAAAAAAATATAAGAGAAGTGAACTTATATAATCTTAATTTTTTAAATATTGTTTTCCTTTCATCAACGAAAGCTTAAACATTTAACCACAATATTTAATTTTAATTTCTTATTTTAAAAATATTCAAGAAAATGAATGTTTTTCCTACCCATTTTTTTTCTGTTAATGATGCGTATAATAAATGTGCTTTTTTTTCAATTCAATGTTAAGACATTCTATGGAAATTGGATATATTTGAAGAAAAATTATTTCTTAAACTGGAAAGATTTGAAAAGGAACGTGAATAATTATTCAAGATTCTTGTTTTCAAAATGAAATCAAAATTAACCGTTATGAGTTTGACTTTCAGAATGAACGGGAAGGTTTGATATTTATAAACCTACGGTACTGTATTTTGTACAAGTTGTTAGTATATACACTAAACTATGTGTACCAAATTTCAAGTAAAAATGTTGAACTTATAAGGAGAAATAAATATATAGGTAAATACGACATTGGCAACTAAGAGAGCTGAGCTGTGGTTTGGGGGAGCATGACCCAACCACAGCTCGCGCATGTGTGTGTATTTCATGAGACGTAGACAGATGTGCGCTTATAGGTCAACCAAACTGTATTTCTACGTTCTGAAAGTACCACACGTCACTACAGTACAATTAATTTCCTGAACGATATAAAACTTATTGAACAATATAAAAGTAATTTTAAAAAGATGCGCCTAGAAAACACACGTCAAACTCATTAGGGTTTCAAATAACGTCAAGAATTTACATTTTGGTAGGGATGTTGATGATCTCTCTTAATTTTCGAATTTCTTTCATAACTTATTCATGAACAATGAACATTACCATATCAGTTCGGCACTAAGAGTATCTGTTATTACTATTTCAGAGCGGTATTCAGAGTGTTTGTTACTCTCCTGGTGGCGAGGTAATCATATTTGGTTTCGTTGATGGCAAGATGTCCGTGTTGGATGCTGAAACTAAGGAGATATATCTGGAACAAACAGTGGGAGAAGGACCAGTATATGTGAGATCACTCTGACTTGTAAAAAGACAGCTACTTATTCATCATGCAATTCATATTCAATTAATTTAACTCCCACTATCTATATCATCATTACGTTTAAATATTTTATGCAATACATTCTGTCAAAAATGTATTATTATAACGTAACAAATATAATTGGCATAATTACCAGCAACTAGTATTATAATTAACCCGGCGAACACAGAGTAATTACCTCTCAGGTTTATATAGATATTACAATGTCTATGTGGCAGTGGCAAGGTACGGTATAAAAAAAAATCTTTTTCAACTATTAGGATTGTAATGTCTTTCATGCTTGATTACAGACTTGCAAATTTTCTCCTAATGGTTCATTTTTGGCTGTTGGTTCTCGCGACCATAAAGTGTACGTGTTTGACGTGAGTGAAGACTTCAGGCGATACACAGCCAGAGGAGAGTGTAAGGTATGTGCCTCAGACTTTCAGATTGTGTCCACAATTTGGCTCAATTGAGATTGTCATAATATGGTGATTCTGCATTAGTTTATAGCAATTAATGAAGAACTCAATATCTCAAAGAAAAAGTAAAAGTTTCTATGCCTCAAATTAACTTTCTCTAACTGAAATATATGCCATGTGATATAGTGAAGATCAGTTGGTTACAGTTCATAGCTCAAATATATAATTGCAACAGGGTCACACTAGTGCCATTCGATGTCTAGATTTTTCTGCCGATGAATCTATGATGAGGACTAACTCTAATGATTACGAGCTGCTCTTTTGTAAGTATCAAACTTATTAGTATCCATAAACTTTAATTGTAGTTACACAATGTTCATTTTACGGATTTTGTTAAACGAATCCTGAATGAGATATCCTCTCAATCTGCAGTGGCCTCACAATAAATTATTCCCTCGATTTATCCTATCAGGGAGAGTCGAGGACTGTGTCCAAGAGGCCCATAGTGATAACACACAAGATGTTCAATGGGCCACGCGTAACTGCCATCTTTGCTTTGAGAACTTTGGAGTGTGGCCTATGGGTGTGGACGGCACAGACCTCAATGCTGTCAGTGTGTCCCATAAGAAACATTTGGCTGTCACTGCTGATGATTTTGGCAAAGTGAAACTCTTCAAAGGCAGAACACACTTCGCTTACGTGAGTACAATCCAAACTAACTGAAACAATGAATTCTTCAAAGAACGTATCATTTATGACAACATTTTAAATTTTAGTAGCAATAGTTGAAAAAGTTTTGGGATAACTTTTCAAGCAAATTATTCATTAAAGAATCAAGCCATAGTTATGGTGGGGCTGTTTGGGGTTTCCTCTTATTCTTCAATGGGCCCACCGTAACTTTCTCTTACATTGTGATTAATTATATACCTTTTCAAATAACAGTATGAAGATGTTCTATTCTATCCTTTCACTCTCACCAGACATCTAACAAGAAGTATGTTGGTCACAGCAGTCACGTTACTAACGTGGTGTTCTCTCACGATGACGATTACGTCATCTCTACTGGAGGCAATGACAAATCTGTCATGGAGTGGAAGGTGGAGAAATGCAATAACGTAGTTTAGTGGAGTAATGTAATGACGTAGTTTAGTGGAGTAATGCAATAACGTAGTTTAGTGGAGTAATGTAATGACGTAGTTTAGTGGAGTAATGTGATGACGTAGTTTAGTGGAGAAATGCAATGACGTAGTTTAGTGGAGTAATGTAATGACGTAGTTTAGTGGAGTAATGTAATGACGTAGTTTAGTGGAGTAATGTGATGACGTAGTTTAGTGGAGAAATACAATGACGTAGTTTAGTGGAGTAATGTAATGACGTAGTTTAGTGGAGTAATGTGATGACGTAGTTTAGTGGAGTAATGTAATGACGTAGTTTAGTGGAGAAATGCAATGACGTAGTTTAGTGGAGTAATGTAATGACGTAGTTTAGTGGAAAAATGCAATAACGTAGTTTAGTGGAAAAATGCAATAACGTAGTTTAGTGGAGTATTGTGATGACGTAGTTTAGTGGAGTAATGCAATGACGTAGTTTAGTGGAGTAATGTAATGACGTAGTTTAGTGGAGAAATGCAATGACGTAGTTTAGTGGAGTAATGTAATGACGTAGTTTAGTGGAGTAATGTGATGACGTAGTTTAGTGGAGTAATGCAATGACGTAGTTTAGTGGAGTAATGTAATGACGTAGTTTAGTGGAGTAATGCAATGACGTAGTTTAGTGGAGTAATGTAATGACGTAGTTTAGTGGAGTAATGTGATGACGTAGTTTAGTGGAGTAATGCAATGACGTAGTTTAGTGGAGTAATGCAATGACGTAGTTTAGTGGAGTAATGTAATGACGTAGTTTAGTGGAGAAATGCAATGACGTAGTTTAGTGGAGTAATGTGATGACGTAGTTTAGTGGAGTATTTCAATAACGTAGTTTGGTGGAGTAATGTGATGACGTAGTTTAGTGGAGTAATGTGATGACGTAGTTTAGTGGAGTAATGCAATGACGTAGTTTAGTGGAGTAATGAAATAACGCATATTAGTTCTTTAATTGCCGTATTGGCACTCAATTTGTTGTGATTCTTATAGAATATGAGTTATTTTTTCAACTTTGAGAGAGAAATTGGTTTAAGAATTTATCCCAGTTTTTAAGACTTTTTTTTGTTTTATGTGTCATATCGAGTAAAGGATCTATCAACCACCTGGACACATCCCTCACAAATGCTAGGCAGATCTTTACCCAATTTGTTCTTCCCATTATGACATAAGGAATTGGACATTATGACATAAGGAATTGGACATTATGACATAAGGAATTGGACATTATGACATAAGGAAATGGTTCTTGTACTATCAAGTACAAGAACATCCTTGCACTTGAAAAGATCATGTGCTCATTTTTCGTCGTTTTAATAAACTTTTACCTTATTGTCGTTTGAATATGTAATACATAGTTTGGGATAATATTGTACTATAATAATAAATGTTGAGCGTGCTTTAATTATAGGTTAAATATTAATATTAGAATTTATTGGTTAATTACTTATATTGTATGTAAAACTATACCCTATACTATATTTGTTACAACCTAAGTATTCCTAACATTTATGACGTGTTATGTGTGTTCCCTAATGTTCAGTTCAGTCTGTATTCAGCAGCTCTGAGTAAAATTGTGTCTCTTTATCGCTCTTTAAATATCCGAAGTTTACGGATTCTTAACTCTTACAAATTACTAAAGTATAAAATGCAAGTATAACTAGATTATCAAAGAACCATCAAAAAATTAACACTATGGTTTTAATTAAAATCATAACATTTGAATGACAAAGATGAGATCAATACTCTATTACAGTTCAGAATGCAACCTCACATTATATGTTGTTGATTTTTTAGAAATTTACTTAAAATTAGTCAACTTAGAATTAGTTAGATGAGAAGGAAACTCATGCTTATTGCTTAATGGATTGTTTGAGCTCACGCAGGACTTTATCTTGGTCAATTCATTATTAATATCATCTCAAGTTATGAGGGAATCATCAACAGAGCTCAAAGCAAATGCTGCAAAGTTACTGTTTGGCTGCTTATTACGATGATGTGTAATTTCATTACTGCTGTAAGTTGCTGCTTTAGTGTTTAGCTTGATATCTTGAACATCACTATCTATTCGTTCCACTAATTTAGAGTGTTCACACACTCGTTGAAACTCTTTCTGTCACACTATTTTATCACGGCAGGTAGTACTGTAGATGATCGTAAAGCGTTAACAAATCGTCCTTAATCAGACGGTCAGTGCAACAATCACTGTAATTACATGTTGATGCAAGATCACTTTAAACTCTAGATTAGGCTTCAATGATTTATCAATGGAGTTGCTTAAGATTTAGAAATTTAACTGTAGACTTTTAACTTCGTATTGAGAGACTAACTCCTCTTCAAGATCTGAAGATCACTGAAGTCAGCTTCTGACAAAAGTATCGGTTTTAATCTTCTCTGTACTTCTGTGACAACAGACACTGGTAGAGTTAAATAAGCACTGTGGTTTTTCATTGTTACCTACTTTAACAAGCAATTCTGAACACTGTACTTTGAAGCTCTCTAGAAATTCCGTGACTGTTTCAAAAGGTGTACACAACAGCTGCTACACCGAGGTGGTCGCCATCTTGTGTCGTGTACCTACGTGATCTGGAGGTGCGGCAAACTTTGCGGGCTTGTTTCTCTCGTCGCCAATTATATGTTATGATTTTAATTAGAACTTTAGTTTAAATTGTTGAAATTGGTTTATTTCTTGGTAATGTAGATGGTTTTTTGATAATCTTGTTATATTAGCACTTCAAGCTTTTGTAATTTAAAAGAGTTAAGTAGCCGTAAACTTCGGATATTTACAGAGTGAATAGCAGACAATACTTTACTCAACTACACACATAACACAACATGAACATCAGGAATACTAAGGCTACAACAATATTCATCATTTTTTTTACCTTTAATATCTTTTTTCTCACTGAAGTTTATTTATTAATTTAATAAATAGGGAATTTAACGATGATAACTGTTTTTCAATATTTAATATTTTACTAAAATTAAAATTTTGGTATTGAACGAAATTCTAATACTAATCTCAAAATTGTATTTAATATTTTAATGGTTGAATAAATATATAACTAACAAAATTTATTGTAGTACTGACAGTCTGTGTTCAATGAGTATTTTTATTAATAATATTCTAAGTAAGAGGAATTGTTGGTATCTACTTGACGTGGAAGTGTAGCATGTTGGTCTCCATGCTGCTCAGAATATTCCCTTCCCATGCAAGAGTGTTTACTTAGCTTCTGTGATGCTAGGGGAAGTTATTCAAGAAAACATTGTACAATATAAAGCCACTCAGAGATTACCATGAAATTCTGAAAGGAAACACTGTTTCCATCTAAAATGAGGAAATATTTTCTTCTTCCTTCAAGTTGTTAACTCATAATACAAATATTTGAGATGGTTTATTCACTCATAAAGAGAGCTATGGTGGAGCCATGGAACAATAGGTAGAATTGTCTAATTTTGCATCATTTCATTTTTATTTTATATCAATGTTGAAGAAATATTTTAGGATAAATTTATTGTTAGATTTTATTATTTTATTTTTCATAATTTGATTAACAAACATCATAGGCTATAATTATATCACAGTGAGGCAATAATATTCTATATACCTTTCACTGTAATTAATTTCTGAGTATATTGTGATAAAATAACCTATATGAAACCATAAGATAAGAAGGATAGTGTCGTGTAGAGTGAGAAGTCAAGTGTCTGTATTTTAAACGCTTATACCTATCTTCTCTCTGGGAGAAAATGAGATGCTGGCCATTACAATAATATTTCTTTGATCTTTTTCAGAGGTAAGGTTATGTATGATAGGGTCATAGAAGATTAAATGTGGTCTCTTCAAAATGTTTGGGGTTCCTACCATTAATTTATCTATAATGAGTTATACAAAAATGAAGAAAATAATGTGTATTAATATGAGTTTCCTAAACTACAAATATTTTTATTATTTCTTATATTTTATATTTACCATTATTTTCAAAAGACTCCAACTCAGCTAATCAGTCAAATATTCCTATGTTATTCGTACGTGGATAAAACGGAGGGATCCGGAAAATTGATCGAAAGCAATTTATCGAAAGTTATTGATCGAATGGAAAATTGATCAAATGGAAAACTGGTCGAATGGAATATTGATCGAAAGGAAAATTGACCGAAGGGAAAATTAGTCGAATGGAAAATTGATCGAAAGGAAAATTGAACGAACAACAATTGATCTAATGAAGAATTGGTCGAACCAAAATTGATCGAAAATGATTGAGGACTAATTGACGATAACTAAAACCATGGATTACCAGAGAAACTTACTTGCAATATATTACAGCTAGTAGATCTTGTTAACATGATTTATATATAATAATAATAATATGAATAATTTATATAATGATAATATATAAAAATAATTTATATATAACATTTCTTTAATCCACTGTTTTGCTTTAACAGAGAATTGAAATATACTATAATTTGGAGAACTAAAGGTTCTTAGTTCTAGAATCTAGAGAGTTCTTGATAACTTGTTTAGTGAAAATTAAATAATTAATTAAATACATTAATATAGGTTTAACGTCGGTTTCGGAACCAAAAGCCATATCTCTGACGTCAAAAGGGAATTAAATACAAGGGATAGGAAGAAACAGACATAAAGGAAAGTGGCTTCATGAACAAAGTCACTTTACAACGTCATTGGCAATGCTCGTGGATGCAGAAAAGCTACACCGTGAATGTAGTCACTTTCCAAGCAATGTGACGAATAGGGGCACAAGCATCGGTTGCTGCACTCACAGATGGAAGAGGAAAATGAAGTGGTGCTAGTAAATGAAGACTACGAGCCTAACTAACATAAATCTAAGACCTCGTAGTTGAAGAGCATGACTCTAGCGATGTCCTCTAAAACTGCAAGTATCGTTAAAAAATTGAAAAACGTGGTAAGAAGGGAAAAAATGACAATACGACGTAATCCAAATTACAATAGTTCAGGGCCAAAGGAACGCCACCCCTTCTCTTACATTCACGACTGACATCTTCAGGATAGAGCACCTGGGGTCTTCCAGATGGAAGAGGAGAATAAAGAGGTGATAGTAAATGAAGCATACGAAGGGCAAAAACAAAAGTCGTTAAATATTGAGGAAGTACATAGTTGGTTAAAAACTGTATAGAAAGACAATGGAAATAATAGATAAGTACATATAAAAAACAGATAAAAATACATCAAGTATCGAATAATGTAGAACACTAGAATTGAAAATAATCTGCAACTTTTGTTTTGTTGTATATACGTAATTATATTTGCTTTGTTTTTAGTAGCTGATCTATTCGATCAATTTTCCTTTCGAACAATTGTTGTGCGAACAATTTTCCTTTCGATCAATTTTCCTTTCAATCAATTTTCCAATCGGTCAATTGCTATCGGTCAATTTTCCCAGACCCTAAAAAGGAGGCTCACTACCCTCTATAGCTGATGATTTACTTAATCTTGGAGAATTTTAATTCGAAATTTGAATACTTTATGTCGAAATATGCAGGCAAGTCGCACTTATATGATAAAAATCATGACTCACTATTAGAAATAAATGTTTCTAATAGCGGGTAACATTCGAGTCAATTATAAATGTAACTCATTAAGCATCTATTTCTTTATGAGGTATAGAAAGAAAGAAAATTATCTTTAGAGTTTAAGTTGCAGTGATTATTGTCAGAATCAATTAATTTTTGTCCGTTTTCTATGTCTACGTACTGTTCTAATTCCGAGACTTGTCCCTCAATTATATAAACATTTTTCTAAACGCAGGGTGTACTGAACGCAAGGCCTGCCTATATTCATTGCTGTTAAGTTTATTGATGTTAGTTTTGAAATAAAAAGTTATGAGTTATTTGAGACGTTTTCTGTGGACTTTTGCATTTGAGTTACGGTCAGTGGCTCGGTGCCTGTCAAAACATCAACTGAAAACATCCTTAACTAGATTACGTGCACTCGGTAGAGCGCACACCTTCGCCGCCGCTTATCTGTTTGCTACCAAAATCTAATAAACTGGTGACTGGATAGTGACCAATCGTCATACCAAGTTTCATGCAATATGGTTCAGTACTTTTTGAGTTATAAATTACCTTGACCTTTGACCAGATTACTCCCAAAATTCTACCAGCAGGTCACTGAACATTGACCAATCGTTTCACAAAATTTCAGGCAATTAGGTTCAACACTTTTTTAGTTATGCGAATAACATGATAATTAAATAAATAAATGCCGTCTATAATATGACCTTCCCGCATTCTGCGAAGGTATAATAACTTATCACTTCATTTAAATAAACTTAGATATTATGTTTTCAAATATTTGTATCCCCGTACAATTTTTGGAGACGTGTGACGCGGGGATGTATTTTATGGGATCCGGAAAATTGATCGAAAGCAATTGATCGAAAACAATTGATCGAAAGCAATCGATCGAAAGGAAAATTGGTCGAATGGAAAATTGATCGAAAGGAAAATTGATTGAAAGGAAAATTAGTCGAATGGAAAATTGATCGAAAGGAAATTGGTCGAATGGAAAATTGATCGAAAGGAAAATTGATCGCACAACAATTGATCGAATGGTGAATTGACCGAAACAAAATTGATCGAAAATGATATTGGATCTATTGTGACGTTATCGGTTTACTTCCTTATAACGTTTCAGTGTATGGGCTCTGTGTGATAGAATCCTACTCTGTCTAGTATTTTCAGATTCCTTTTCCTCAATATATCTCTTTCTACTAAATACTCATGGTACCATGCCCTAGAACCAACTTGCCAATATGGTTCCGACCTCAGGCCTCTGGTCCAAGCTTAACTTTATTTAGGGTAATGAAGTAATGTAATTAACACTTAAAGAGAATATATTCATTAGTCAAGCAAGGGTTATTACAAAGAGTATCTCCACTAGAACGCTCGCAAGTTAAGGTCTCAATAACTAAGAACAGGAGATAAGGTGTGTAGCTCGCGAGAGCAGATCGGTAACTGACTTGAATGTTACTTACTTACAATCATATAGGTTCGTGATGATAGTAATGCATACACAATTGCTGTGTTTGCATTACCACATCGCTCCCCCCTTCCGAAAATTTCAAAGTTACAATTCACATTTTTCCAAAACTGCCAGCTGGTTTGTCTACCCATTGTTACTTTATATTGAACAATGTTCAGACGCTCACGCTGTTAGTGGAAACATGTGTTTTGGATCTCTTGAAATTTCTCGAGCCGGCAATAAATACATTATTAGAAAATTGAAAAATATGAGTTTTAATTCGTTCTAGAAATATGTCAGACTAATGTGCATTCACCAAACTTTCTTAAATTTTTTGTCTTACCTATACAATCTTAATTTTGCTTTAACAATATTTTTATTTATTCTCAAAATAATCTAAGTTACTCCTACCTAATATGTCTCAGTTCAAAATGTAACAACTTTTTCATTTTATAAACGTAATAACTTGCCTAATCTATTTGAGATCACACCCCTCCCCTCCTAATATGTAGAATATTAGTCTAAATATTAGCAGAGACCTTTGATCACTCCAATACATTACACAAGTTGTTACTGCATTTACATTCAAAAAAAAAAAAATTTATAATCAAAAAAAAAATTTTCATTTATAAAAATATATTTTATTTAACTTAGTTATGTTTTATTTTAATAAAATTCCTTCTTTATTGATAAAAGTAATTTATCATTTTAATTTATCATATGTTATGATATCGTATTTTATGACTTTTTAATTAATTTATATTCTTAATTGAATTTATATGAATTTTGATCATCTTTATCAAATTTTGAGACAGTTTTAATCCTTAAAATTAAACCTTAAAATTAACACCGAAAAAAAAATTAAACTTAAAATTAAATTCAATTGAAAAAACAATTATTATTAATTTTCACTTAAAATTATCCAAACTTAAAATTAAATTTTTTTTTTTAAATAATGATCAAATTTAGTTTGAGAAAAAAAATCTTAAATGCTGTTAGGTTTAGTTTTGGTAATTTCGCTTTTTGGCTTTCGTTTTGTATGAGGCATTACTATAAATGTTGTCGCCTGTATATTTACGGCCTGGTCATTGAATATATTTACTGTTCCACCTAGTTCCCCTGATCTAAAGGGGTCCCTCGTTTTATCTGATTGAAAGCTTCAGTCGCCATTTTAGACCTCAAATTCCGCATTTCGTACATTTTCATATCCTCATCGGACTTCATCTTTCTTGACTGATTGTAACCACATACCAGAATCATCACAACCAGTAGTGTTAGAATTAACACTAAAATGTCGCTGAACAAGTCCGGTATTAGGTCATATTTTGTAGACCCCATGCTTTTAATGGTTTGCTCCAAATGAGCCTTGTTCATTGAAGTCGACTTCTGGATCAATTCCACTACTGAGTTCAGGTCAAAGTTGCTCTGAGTCTGTCCCATCGCTCCAGCTGGTCCCTTCTCACGACCTTGAATTACAGTTCTGTGTGTCAACCGGCTGTGAGTAGCTGAGAGTCAGTCACTGGCTATATATGGCTGAGGAGCTGTTGGCTGTGTGGATAGCTGTGTCCTCGCTGCCTCACGGTCACTGAAATCAAAACGATACTGTTAGATCATGGCCCCTGGTCATTTTTTAGGTATTTTATCAGATTTCAGTCTCATTTTGAATTAATCATTTTTGCTTTTAAATTATTTCAGTATTTCATCCTAAATTTGAATATATATATATATATATATTTTTTTTTTTCAAATTTTCATTCTGATTTCAAACAATTTTACTACTACGTTTACAAAATATAATTCATCTTATTCGTTACACCAACATATAAACACAAAATTTAAAATTAACATGCATACAAAAAAAAAAAATTAATCCTCTTAAAATTATTATATGAAATTTTATATTAATAAAATTCATAATTCATCCCATCAACTTAAACTAAATACATACAATTATTACAATTAAATTACATACAATTAAATACATACAATAATTCTCTTACTGAGCAAAGGAAATATTGTAGTCTGAACAATGAATTGTATGCTCTGTTTGTTTGACTCGCGTAAGCAAAAAAAATGTAAACATTTCTCTGAATCTTTGCATGTAACCGTGTTATATGTCACGTGTTCGTGTACTTCATGTTACATGTTACTCATGTTACTTTGTGTTATGTGTTCCTTTTTTGGGCTACCTATATGATTATTTAATAGGCTTAGGTGTTGTTTGAACGTGTTCTTTTCCTCGAAAGCTGGATCTTCTGGCCTTTTTCTTCCTCTGAATATCGGCAATGAATCAGAATTAATGATTGTCGTACTCCTGCTCTTAATTATCTCTTGGAGTTGAGCTTGTGTTAATTCAACCGACATTTTTTTCTCTTTGGGGGGTGTTTAGGGGGGTGTTTTGGGGGGTGTTTTGGGGGGTGTTTTGTTCTGTTTAGTTTTCTGTATTCTAGGTTTTGTTCTTCTTCCAGATCTAAGTTCTACAGCCTCAGCATTAATCGCTTCGTCTTCTGAGGTTGGCATGTGTTTCCTATCCTAATGAAGTGTTATTGTGTACTTAAACAAGTGTAGTGCACGTGTAATCACAAATTACGAAAAAAGGAAGAAAAAATAATAGGCTATCCAAAAAAATAATCCTTCAAACATAAAAAATAATCATTCAAATAATAAATAATAAATGAAATATAATTAAATATAGAGCAATATTTGTTAAATCAATAAATATAAAATATTTATACCTGTCAATTAATAACGACACTCAGCAATTCAAAGCTAAAAGAAATGCATGCACACATACATCCTATAATTATAACTGCTGCAGTAATGATTAATTATTACCTTCTGCTTATTGCTTATTCACCAACAACAATTCTTGACTAAACAGAACAGATTTATTCACCACTGACTAAGGTCTAACACTTAGATCTTACTCTGATCGCTTCAGAAATGAGACTGAAAATGCAAGGATGACATTAGATTTATATGTTATACTCAACTTCCGGTTCCATGTACAGTGGGTCCCGCTTATCAGGTTTTGTCGTTGATTTTTGCTCTGATGTTAACTGTTATGATGTTAACTGAATGTTCACTGAACGTTGTGCACTGACTGTTAAGTGTTCACTGAACTTTGTGCACTGAATGTCATGCACTGTATGTTAACTGAATGTTCACTGAATGTTAACTTTTCACTGAATGTTGAATGTTCACTGAATGTTAAAAATTCACTGAATGTTGAATGTTCACTGAATGTTAAAAATTCACTGAATGTTGAATGTTCACTGAATGTTGCAGTTTGAATAAATACTTTTCGGATGTAGTATTTAAACAAATTAGACTCTCAATTTCTGGTTGATTTACGGCTTTTTTGCATGTTGTTTATAATCGAATGTTTTCCATCACCATTCGCCAACGTGCAACGCTTTACCCTGTCGCTTCCTCCCTCCGTGCTTTCCAGTCTCTTCCAGAATTTTCCAGAATTTTCCAGAATTTCCAGAATTTTTTTTTTTCAGACTGGTCAGTCTTGTTGATTGTCTCTGCTCATTCAAATTTCAAATTAGGCCATCTGTACTCTCCTTATCCTTCCGATAATTTTCGAGATGCCGTTTGCTTGACCTTGAGTTGAATTATCTTTATACTTTATCACAAAAACTGAACACCTTAATTGGATCGTACCTCCATATAGGGTCGCAAAACCCGGTCTTGCTGTAATCAAATACTCTCCAATCAGATGGTTAACTTAGTTTTTGGTAAATTACAAAGCTTTCAATCTTTTACTTTAGTAATTGAATTTCCGCACATTAAATTCGAATTACTTAATCACGCACCATACGGCCACCAATGTGACGTTATCGGTTTACTTCCTTATAACGTTTCAGTGTATGGGCTCTGTGTGATAGAATCCTACTCTGTCTAGTATTTTCAGATTCCTTTTCCTCAATATATCTCTTTCTACTAAATACTCATGGTACCATGCCCTAGAACCAACTTGCCAATATGGTTCCGACCTCAGGCCTCTGGTCCAAGCTTAACTTTATTTAGGGTAATGAAGTAATGTAATTAACACTTAAAGAGAATATATTCATTAGTCAAGCAAGGGTTATTACAAAGAGTATCTCCACTAGAACGCTCGCAAGTTAAGGTCTCAATAACTACGAACAGGAGATAAGGTGTGTAGCTCGCGAGAGCAGATCGGTAACTGACTTGAATGTTACTTACTTACAATCATATAGGTTCGTGATGATAGTAATGCATACACAATTGCTGTGTTTGCATTACCACACTATTTACACTAATTGACAATGATAACTAAAACCATGGATTACCAGAGAAACTTACTTGCAATATATTACAGCTAGTAGATCTTGTTACCATGATTTATATATAATAATGATTTATACAATAATAATATATAATAATAATTTATGTATAACATTTCTTCAATCAACTGTTTTCCTATAACAGAGAATTATATGTTTTGAAATATATTATAATTTGAAGAACTTTAAGTTTTCTTAGTTCTAGAATTTAGGTAGTTCTAGATAACTTGTGAAATGAAAGTTAAATAATTAATTAATTTAGTATAGGTTTAACGTCTGCATCGGAACAAAAAGCTATGTCACTGACGGCAAAAGAGAATTAAATACAAGAGATAGGAAGAAGCAGTCAGAAAGGAAAATGGATTCATGAACAAAGTCACTTAACACCATCGGTGTTTAGTGAGTACTTTGTGAGTACAGTCACTTACCAAGGAATGTAACAAAAAGGGACAATAAGCACCGGTTACCCAGGGAGAAAATTATAGGGGGGACATAGAAGATTTTGGGAGATTAAAGGAGCCTTTCTACCATAATCATAGAAGAGAATTGGGGGTGCTTATGTCCAAATTTTCTACCATGTTCACTCCTATAATTAAAGGGGGGAATCTCCTATACTATCAGATGATTTCACCCATAATCATAGAAAATGTTGGCAGATTAAAGGAGTCTTTCTACCATAATCATAGAAGAGAATTGGGGGTGCTTATGTCCAAGTTTTCTACCATGTTCACTCCTATAATTAAAGGGGGGAATCTCCTATACTATCAGATGATTTCACCCATAATCATAGAAGAATACCAAAATTAATATTTCCTAGCATATACTGCATTTGTACGTGTACGTTTGACTTTACATGAATTAGTTGAATGATACATATTGTTATATACAAATTAAATGGAAAGAAATGGAGAAAGAAATGAAGTGATGCTGCCTGGTCTCGAACCAGCAACTTGTTGACTACTGCTTGCGACGCTAGACACTCGACCATCCTGGACACAGTAGAAGTAGGATTTTTAATGACGTTAATGCAATATGATAACTCAAGTTTATCTTTAGGTTATCATCGATAAATATAATTTCATATTTCATAGATTATTTCTTTTTTTCTTTTATATTCGTTTCTTTTATAATTTTTAGGGGATTAACTATTTTTCACTAATTCCTGGAATATTCACCCGATATTGTTAGGGAATTAACTTATTTTTAGTAATTCCTGGAATATTCCTACGATATTTTTAGTGGATCAACAAATTTTCAGTAATATTTCCTAGATATCGTTACCCAAGGAAAATATTATGGTGGGGTCATAGAAGATTATGGTGAACCGACATTATAGGGGGCTAGATCTTACGTGATTATAGATAATATTCGATAAATATCAACCTTGTGCAAAACATCCTATAAACATCTATAATCACCGTAATATTTCCCAACCATGATGTATAGTAGATTATATCAACCAAAATATCCGAATATTTTCTGATAATGTTCCTTTTATGAACTTCTATGAATGAACCAACTTAAATCTACGAAGATTTTCTGATAATAATCCTACTATGAATTTGAATGGCTGTAACATCTTAAATCTGCAGAGATTTTCTGATGGTATTTCTTATATGAACTTCTATGACTGAACCATCCTAAATCTTCTAATATTTTCTGATAATATTACTTATATGAACTTCTATGACTGAACCATCCTAAATCTCCGAAAATTTTTTGATTGTATTTCTTATATGAACTTCTATGACTGAACCATCTTAAATCTTCGAAGATTTTCTGATGGTATTTCTTATATGAACTTCTATGACTGAACCATCTTCAATCTTCGAGGATTTTCTGATGGTATTTCTTATATGAACTTCTATGATTGAACCATCTTAAATCTCCGAAAATTTTCTGATGGTGTTTCTTATATGAACTTCTATGACTGATCCATGGATCAGTCATAAAAGTTCATATAAGAAATATAATAAGAAAATCTTCGAAGGTTTAGGATAGATCAGTTATAGGAGTTCATATAAAGAATATCGTCAGAAAATTTTGAAGTTTTAAGATGGATCAGTCATAGAAGTTCATATAAGAAATACCATCAGAAAATCTTCGAAGATTTAAGATGGTTCATTCATAGAAGTTCATATAAGGAACATTATCAGAAAATATTCGGAGATTTTGGTTGATGTAATCTACTATATATCATGGTTGGGAAATATTACGGTGATTATAGATGTTTATAGGATGTTTTGCACAAGGTTGATATTTATCGAATATTATCTATAATCACGTAAGATCTAGCCCCCCATAATGTCTGTCCACCATAATCTTCTATGACCCCACCATAATATTCTCCCTGGGTACTGCACTCACAGATGGAAGAAAATAATGAAGCTGATCTATTCGATCAATTTTCCTTTCGATCAATTGTTGTGCGATCAATTTTCCTTTTGATCAATTTTACATTCGACCAATTTTCCTTTCGATCAATTTTCCATTCGACCAATTTTCCTTTCGACCAATTTTCCTTTCAACAAATTTTCCTTTCGACCAATTTTCCTTCCGACCAAATTTCCTTTCGACCAATTTTCTTTTCGACCAATTTTCCTTTCCATCAATTTTCCTTTCCATCAATTTTCCTTTCGACCAATTTTCCTTTCGATCAATTTTCCTTTCGACCAATTTTCCATTCGATCAACTGCTTTCGATCAATTTTCCTAGACCCATATTTCATGATGCGTTCAGAGAACACATGATTATTTTTCTCTAAACTAAAGGTTACTTCTGCCTTTTCTGAATTGTAAACTAGTTTATTTTTTTCCGTCTTCTCATCAACACGTATCTGAAATAAGCTTCCATTGCCTTAAATAAATTTACTAGAAACTTCCTCCACGACGAACTTGTCAAAAACTCAGGAGCGAGTTGACCCCAAAATCGTATCCACTGTCGTGACACAGGAATGTAGGAGAAATCACACCAAATTTTACATATGAAATAAAAGAAGATTGATCTGCTTATTTATATCAATTTTTCTTTTACTAGTCTATTGAACGTAGCATGTTCCTAATATTGACAATGTTTCTCTTTAATACAGTGAAATAAATATCTCAGTGACTATCCATAAAATAAACTTAATTTGGTGTGTCCATTTGTAAGCTATACTACAACACTAAATGAATTATAATGTTTAAAAAATGGATATTAAGTACATTGGTCCATACATTGAGACTAAATTTACAATATTTTCATGGTGGGGCTATAGTGATGTAAATATTTTAAGTAGGAATAAAATAATCGTTGTCCTTCTCATTCTTTGGTGATCCCTCCATAACTCCCATCTCTCTATCTCTCTCTCTCTCTCTCTCTCTCTCTCTCTATGGGTGTTGGCATTTCTCTACATAACAATCTACGGCACAATTTAATTTCGAGATGACTCCCTCCCTTTCATGTTTGTAATCAATTGTCGGTTTCAGGTGGAAACCATTCGGAATCGAATTGATTGATTTCTTAGACTCCGTTGAATTTCATTAATTGAGACGGAACAATTCTTTGTTAATTAATATAGCGAAACCTTTTCAGTGTAACTTTACTGCAGTTGTGATTCTGCTTCATATTGGAAGTGTCGAGAAAAAAATCATACGGCCCATTAGTATTCTAGTGTTCATTATTATTATTCTAGTTATTTATTTCCTAGTGTTTGATCAGCAAAATGGAATTGAAACGATTTTGGAAAAAATATTTTAAAAATATTCCAAAACCTCAGCAGGATATACTATTTCACTATTAGTAAGAAGAAATTCAGTATTCAACTCAATTCACTATTATATATTCGATAAATTTATCAACAGATTATCGTTTTCAAACAACTCTTTCTGTTCTTATCAATATTTCATTATCAAATAATAATTTTCAAAAAGGGTAAATAATTTTCACTGCCAAAAATGTGATAGTTACTACCAATAGTCTTTTTTCAATCAGTGACTATAATCTGCGATCAATTTGCAATCCAGTCGTGATTTATTATATTTCGATTACGCTTTGAACTATCTACTGCCTTTAGTTGGATTTCCCTAAAAAAAATCCTGATGTTTGTATCCGAAAATATTCATTGTGATCGACTATATTAAATTATGTCCCAATTATATAATTCGAATTGGGAAGAATTTCCCTGAAGTAATTACCAAATTTAAATTTTTTCTTAATTCTAATTAAAAATAAGATCACAAATCGTTCAAAAAAATAAACGTTTCTCATTAGACACAATTATACCTTTCAAAATCACTATAAAATATATGTTTATGAATAATGTACTATTACTTCACATAGTTATATAATGAATATTATTTTTTGTTCCATACATCACTCACTTTTCCCATCTATAAAGCTAACAGCTAAAGATAATTCCTTAACAACTTTTCTTTTTCTGTATTTTCAACGTTAGCAGGAGTAAAGTTCAGTAACTTCATAATTCCATCCTTTGTCTTATATTAATCACTCATAAATTAATCATAAAAATATATGTTATATTTTTCTCGAATTTTTATTCATGTTATATAGAGAGTAATCTAATTAAATATATACCGCTTTTGATCCCTAATAAGAGTTTAGAAAAAAATCTTTATCAATTTTAATTCGTGAACAAGCTAATTAGTGTTATATAAGATTTTTTCCCTTTCCACTGATATAAATTGTTCAACAAATTCCGTGAACTTTTTATTGAAATACAAACATATGTGTACCTATATATTTAATGCCAATTCTCTCATACTTAATAAGTTATTTTTATATTAGTCTCTAAATGCGATATCGTAATTGAATGAAACAATGAAGATTAGTCATTTCAAATTTAGTTACCACTTAAAAATAACGTGGGGAAAAGGAATAATAAATGGAATCAACATATATGCATATGGACCCACCATTCTATTTTATCTATAATAATTGCTTATGAAATTAAAATATTTACTAAATTTTCACATTCCAAAAAATACATAAACCAAACAATGGTTATTTTACAGTATTGTATCTATTCACTTTATTATCAGTATATTAGAAAAATATTCCATTTGAAGCATTTAATTAGAGTTGTGATAAGATATGCCGGTGCAGAGCAGATATAAACATTTTCCCCTTGGAATTTCTCCGACAGACTGACACTACCTGTCAAACTTGGTGGGAAATGGAAGAAAATACCAGAAATCACTGCCCAAATATCTTGTGTACTTACTATTTACACATTAAAAAAATTGTACTGACTGAACATAAGTACTGAATGGATATTCTTCAACGTAAGAGTTCAGTCTTGATATTATTTGTATCATTTGTAGAGACGAATCGTTTTGTACTCATAATTTGAGATAAGAATGTCAAAGCTGTTCTGTCACCTTCACGCCATTTTATATCATCCATTATAAAAAGAAATGATTTAAAAAATCTTTCATTGAGATGAAAAACTGAATTTGGTTATTATAGTTGAGTTTGTGGTTATCTAAAAGTGTATATAATTAAATAATTAAATAAATAATCTTCCTAATTGGGAGAATTGGGAAAAGAAGGTAGCTCTGGTTACTATAATTAACATTTCAGTTTATTCATTTCCAATCACACTGATCAAATCATGATATTAGTTTCGAAGAAATTTCTAAATTCAACTCAACTCGAAGTCTTTTATGAATCGAAATGTTTGCCATACTGTAATACGCTTCAAGAATGCTGCAAAAGTCCTTCAAAACCCGAAATTTCCTGTACCTCCTCTATTTCAACTAATAAAGATATTATTATTATATCCCTATAATTAAATAACACTGATCTACTCTTATCACAAAGCCAATTAAATAGTGGCTTATAGTTAATCGATGATGCTCTCCATTGAATATTTCTAGCTATTGGTTGCATGCTGACATTCAGCAAATTACGAGGTTGACATTTCGTGCTAATCTCAGCAGTTTAATCTTCATATCCTCATGCGATGTGCATTAATTATACTATTTAGCAGTTTAGCGCCACTCCTCTCTTCATACAAAGAATAGAATCTATATGTGGATTAATTTTGTAGAATGATTACAATTAAACTTTAGAAGAAGCCGTGTCAACTTCTGTCCGAAATTATCAAAATGAAATTAGGTAGTTTGCTTAGATTTTATATTTTTTGGTTATTTTAAAACTGTTTTATACATATTAATTGAAATTAAAATCTCTGCTATAAGATATTCACGAGGCATTAAAAGTAGATGTAATGATTTCCCTGGGTATTTATTTTGATATTTGATGTACTAATGGGCTAAAATTCTCTTTATAGTTGACTATAATAATTAAGTTATAACATATTGTCAATGTTGCTTAGATATAACATTAGGGTAAGTTTAATATTCTAGTAGAGTGATGTTTTTCTTTATGTATGTGCTACATTTACTGGTAAATTAATTTACATATTTAAATATTTACATCTTTATATAAATCAGTGTTTAGATAAATGTACAAAATTGTGTAACTGTTACAAAAAATATTTATATTATTTGAATAACGCATTTTCATGATGAGATTCCAGCTTACCAAGACCCCCATGCAAAGAGTAACTAAATTGAATAAAATTGGGCACTGTTCGTAGACAAGAGGAAAGATTTCTTCTCCACAGAGCATAAAGCCCCCAAATCTTTGGGAGAAAATAACGTCCAGGTAAGAAAGAAAAGGTTTGGATTTAAGTCAGAATTTGGAAGATTTGGCCAAATACTCAAGAATCTCCCTAAACTAATCCAGATACACCGAGCTATTTATTCCAGTTAAATAAACTACTGTATACGATCGAAATAGGGTTGAAATAACTAATATATAAATGATAGTTAGTCTCCCCCATAGAATAAGTTAAAGCTGTGCTATAGAAGAGAGACAGCTACAATATATATTTCTATGTGTTGTATGCCAATGAGGAAATATATAATAATAACCAGAACTGTTTTTTTTTATCTCATTCATCCCTAATTTTATTGCCGTATATTCAATTAACATAGTCAGTCAAATTTAAAGACTGTAGATAACGGCAATAAATCATTTGTTCTCAGGATAATTTTGACGTGAATGCAATGAATAAATACATGTAAAGGGTATTCCCCAGACATTGGAGTTAATATTCCAGAGGCGATGCACAATAAACAGCGACTGACATCACGTGCAATATATTGTATTGAAGGCAGTGCATCATTTATCTCAAGCAAATGCTATAGTGACTTAAGAATTAACTGCTTTTTGCTTCTAGATTTCAGTAGGAAAGAAGATACACAAGTTTTTTCGTATAGATGGATTCTTTTAATGGATTATAAATTGTTGATATGTTTTATTTTCACGCATGATCCAATCTGTTTTTTTAGAGAATTCTAATTGTCTTGCCATTACCTATTATATTACAGTGGAATTCCTCTATAGCGAACTCCTGTATAGTGAACCATCCTGTATAGTAGAACTCTGTATAGTGAAATTACATATATAGTGAACGTATTTTGTTCAGTGTGCCACAAATATTCTAGAGTTTTCTATGAATCTCTATATAGTTAATTAGTTATACTTCATAGAAGAGGAGTTCTACCAGTTCAACTCCTCTATAATGAAGTCATGTATAGTGAACCATCAGGCTAATTTAGAGTTCTGAGAAATGAAATACATTGAATAATTAATATATTTGAAAAAAATATATTTTTCATAGTCTGCCAAAAAAGTTCCGTTTTCTATTCATCTCTCATACCCTCTATAGTGAACTAAATCCTCTACAGTGAACTAAATCCTCTATAGTGAACTAAATCCTCTATAGTGAACTAAATCCTCTACAGTGAACTAAATCCTCTACAGTGAACTAAATCCTCTATAGTGAACTAAATCCTCTATAGTGAACTAAATCCTCTACAGTGAACTAAATCCTCTATAGTGAACTAAATCCTCTACAGTGAACTAAATCCTCTATAGTGAACTAAATCCTCTATAGTGAACTAAATCCTCTACAGTGAACTAAATCCTCTACAGTGAACTAAATCCTCTACAGTGAACTAAATCCTCTACAGTGAACTAAATCCTCTACAGTGAACTAAATCCTCTACAGTGAACTAAATCCTCTATAGTGAACTAAATCCTCTATAGTGAACTAAATCCTCTACAGTGAACTAAATCCTCTACAGTGAACTAAATCCTCTACAGTGAACTAAATCCTCTATAGTGAACTAAATCCTCTATAGTGAACTAAATCCTCTATAGTGAACTTAATCCTCTATAGTGAACTAAATCCTCTATAGTGAACTAAATCCTCTACAGTGAACTAAATCCTCTATAGTGAACTAAATCCTCTATAGTGAACTAAATCCTCTATAGTGAACTAAATCCTCTATAGTGAACTAAATCCTCTATAGTGAACTAAATCCTCTATAGTGAACTAAATCCTCTATAGTGAACTAAATCCTCTATAGTGAACTAAATCCTCTATAGTGAACTAAATCCTCTATAGTGAACTAAATCCTCTATAGTGAACTAAATCCTCTATAGTGAACTAAATCCTCTATAGTGAACTAAATCCTCTATAGTGAACTAGTGGAAGTTCATTATAGAGTAGTTCTACCGTACCCACATACAGAGTACTGTAAGTGTCATTAATTAAGTGTCTGCGTAGTGAAACGTTACTCCACTTTGAATACAGCAAAATAAGCAAACTCAAAAATGGTTGTTATTTATCACACTATTAGACTCATTATTAATTTGGTTAATCAATATATATGCTTATATATTAATTCAGAGTTAGTATCAATAAATTTACTATAACATTAATTATTTAAATCATTTTATACTTGAAAATCTAAATCATGAAACTATAGATCAAATAAATGTTTTTCACCATAAGAGTTCATCCATAGTTAAATATTATTTATATATTTTGCTTATATAAATTTCTTTTGTTTTCATGTCTTTTGTTTATAACACTTTATACTATTCAAAAATATTTGAGACGTAAATTCATTCATTTCCAAGAAAAGCTCATATCCGTCGTATATTCAGGGCTATATAGATAGGCAAGAATGGGAAGCAATATTATATTTATCTATGCACAACACGTATAAAGAATAGGGTATGATCAAAATAATTCATAAAAACCTAACAATTCATTTTCATACAAATACATTATAAGTAAATGTACAATTAATAATATATATACTGATAATTATTAGTCAACGGTAATTGATTCAGATTTTTTAACATGAATGGTTGTATTTAGTTATTTAGTTGTATATTATACCAGTTACATAATTTTGAATAAATAGTTGATCAAATTGAAAAAAATTTATTCCTTTTAATATAAAAACAGAGTTTACCTCTACAGAGTTTGTGTAGAGGTTAACTCTATAAAACTTCTATAGAGGTTTACTCAATAGAAGTTGAATAGAGGTTAACTCTAAATATAGGAGTTGTATAGATGTTTACTCTATAGAAGTTGTATGCTATGTTAAATAGGAGAATCAAATTAGGTATTTTTTAAGTGGTAATAACTATTCAGACACCTTTTAAATATCTTCAAAATGGTCTATATTGCAGTAAATTCATTACCTAATTCTCTTTCATTCTCAACATCTATTATTAAGATGAATTCAATCTTGAGACTCATGAATGATTCGGCCATTGAAGTAATGTCAAAATGGAGAGAGAGAGAGAGAGATCTCACTTAAAATTTCGGGAATTTTTTATTATTCTCAAGTTCAGTTCAGAACAATCATTACGCATTCAAATTCCATAGCTTTTATTCATAATGCAATGATTTCCCTTGGCGAGCCGCACAATTTACACAAACATTCGAACGAAGAACAGTTCTATCATGAATTTTGAAAATAAGAAATAGCTAGGTTGCGGTGCGAATACATTGCTAAAATTTCATAAGATACCTTTAAAAGAATTATCATTTAGAACATTTTTTGCTATAATATTAAATAGATCCAAAAAAACGGAATGAAATGAATAAATTTTAAATTAGCTATATAGCATAATATGAAAATATGAAGACTATGAGAGGACATTTGAAAATAGTTCTTCGATGGCCCAGCCAAAATTGGCTTCTTGGGTTATCGTGTTTCATGATCACCTTTGCACAATGGGTAATTTTGAAATAAATAGATTGTATGAAATATACTAAAGTTTCGTTAATACGCATGAATGTACTGTCTGATGTTCGTTAGTGGTAGCTATTTTCTAAATAGTCATAACCTATAATTCCCCTACTGGAAAAATCCCCGTAACGAGCCAGGGATTCCCAGAGAGAAAGTTCTGCTCCTCTATTGAGAGCTGAAGAAAATCCCAACTATTACTTTTGTCGGAGTTAAGGGTAGTGTCTTTCCATGGAGATCACTTCTGTTCAATTTCAAGAACAAAAGTTCAGTTGTAACATCTCCAATCGAGAGAGAGAATCCTAATCACGTTCAGACGTCAGTGGAATTTCCATTTATGTGTTTGATCGAATCGGTCGGGCTAGAGTTCAATCAACTTCTAATATGATTATCATGCTGATGATTGAATGAGAATAAAATGATAAGGACTGCTTTGATGAAACCAATTTAAATAATTTCCTTTTATCAAAGAAGTATTTAAGTATTTATAGTTCACTGCACTCACGTGTATAATATTGCAGTTTTTGACATGCTCCATTGCTCATTGAAGCTTATATGTATTTTAAAGAGCACTAAAACATTAGTTTTATTATAATGCATGCACAAAATACTAAAGGAATCATACTATTTGTAATTAGAATTCCAATTCTTTTTCCATTAGGATATTGTGGCTTTAGAAGATTAAATAGGGCTCTCTTTTAATCTTCTGTGCCCCACCACGAAATTCTCTCTGAAAAGTATTCAAGTTATACTAAAGGCAGATTAATAATTAAAACGAAAATAATTTCATAATTAAATTGGGTTTTGAGAAATGACTGAGAGAACTATAATGTGAAATATGCAGATCATTTAATTAACATATTTTAACATAAGACACTTTTTATAAAATTTATGTAAGGCAAATATTAGGAAAATTGTGAGTGATAAACGTCTTGTTGGGCCATATACAGGGTGGCGCAAAAAAAGAAAACCCATTTTCAAACTAGTTTATTTTACAAACTATCGAAGCTAGAAATTTTCTAAAAACACAGTTTTATTCGTTTACTTTTTTTGCATCTATCTTGATAGTCTGTTAAGTGTTATGATTGAAAAAAGGTAAATAAAAAGGGCTAGCGCGAGCACGAAATACACAAAAAATTTCATAATAGGAATAATTTATTTCAATATGGTAGTAGAAATTAAATCCTACAATTTTTCTTTCAATAAACGTTATTGTTATTGACTCTTTCATTCATGGAAATACATCTTCATCACCATCACGATATCTTCTACAAAAGGCGCATTACTTTGCAGAAACAATTTTGAAAAATTTAGATGGTGCGATAATTCAGTTCTAAGAGTTCGAGCCTTTCATGCTCCTTGAAAGGATAATATCTCAAATCGTGTTTAACAATTTAGTGAAATGAGTCTTTAGTGATGTCCAATCTATTCCTTCTGATTGATATTTTTGTATTATCAATATGCTGTTCATGAGAAAGATTATTGTTTTCATGTGTTCATTCTTTTCTCTTGCGACATGATCGCTTTTTTTCAAATTTAAAGTGGTTTCTTCAGTTTTGAACTTATTAACATTTGTCAATGTGGTTTTACAGTTGGTGGAAATCTTACCAGAAAGTGTTGTTCAAAATGAGGTTGAACCTGCGTAAAACTTACAGTGTTTAATAAATTGTCGCAACAAAAGTCTTTGTTCTTTTGAAAGCTGCATTTTGAGGGTTTCGAATAGGAGATACAAATTAACGGCGAAATGATTTTATAAAGATATAAATTTTACCTTTGAAAACCAACCTTCAAATGGTAATTAGTTGCTTTATTTTCTCTTATTTGTTACAAAAAATAGTAGAATTAAATGTTTTTTTCATTCATATGAAATGAATTATACCTCTTATGATTATTTTTCAGATATTTCTTGCTCGCGCAAGCACTTTTTCTTTACCTTTTTTCAATTCGCTGCGGGATGTTCAATTTTTGTCATAACTCTTAACAGATTATCAAGATAGATGCAGACAAAGTGAATGAATAAAACTGTGTTTTTAGAAAAATTTCAGCTTTCATAGTTCGTAAAAAAAATAGTTTGAAAATGGGTTTCCTTATATTTGCGCCACCCTGTATAAGAAAGAGTGATCATCTGTATCTTTTATGGCCCCACCATAAGTTTCTCTCAGGGAAGTAAGAAAAAACAAAATTCTTCGTATTCAGGCGATATTCGGAATGAAAAATTATAAAGTTCTTAATGTAAAGTTCTTACAATATAGCTCTAATATATTATTAGAATTATAAAATTCTTATTTCTTAAAAAAAAATCAAAAATTCTTGTTTATTAAGCTATAAAAGTAAAATCCTAATGCCTTTTAATATTTATCAATCAAAAGGACATATTTTTGTGCTCAAACAAGTATTACATTTTTAATTAGGAACAAGATTAATTAATGATATGAATAAAAGTTCATACGGTTTAGTCAGTGGAATTAATAGAAAAATTAAAATTAAATTGAGCGAAATTTACCTTTAATATATGTATTACAAGTGATTAAAAGTATGACACTAAAAGGTTATAACTAATTTGTATAATTAAACATGCTGTATTTATATACACATTCAAGTATGATTATAAAGTTTGGTCTGTAATTATTTTATCCATTCATTCACCAGGAGTTTCTATAGAGTTGGCATGATATAATCTCGAATAACTCAATATAACTCATTATCCTGCCTGACTTATATATAGTGCTATATATGAGGCCATTCATAATTAAGTTCTATTGATCATTAATGAATAATTCCTAAAGAAAAGTCTGAAAATGAATAATGATGTAGTGGTGAATATGTTTGGTATATTCTTATGGCAGTCTTATTATCGTATCATGAGTTATATATTTGCAATTTGAAGATAATTTCATTGGATTCTTATCACATGAAATAGATTCAAATTCATCGTTGGTAAGAAATATGATATTTCAATTAAAAGATAGTTAATGCTGTGTTCTTTATATACAATATCCATTAAATAGTTATACATAATTTCCATAAATTAAAGCTTATGCATAATTCTGCCTGCCTTTTCTGTGAATTTTAAATTAATTATCCACAGTTCTAATTTCCTTTAACTCGCACGTTCACACATGGCGATATAGCTTATTGATAAAATTAAAAATGTCGCGTGACATTTTCGGGGGATTGTACGTTCGTTGGGTATTTTCACATTGGATTAAGTAATTATCTTTATTCTTAAGTTCCTTCTAATAATTATTCAAACCGATTTGGCTGAGTGCCACTGTAGCATTAGTTCGCCTTAGTCAAAAATATGAATTAAAATTAAATACAGTTGAAAATTAATGAATACCTGAACTTACAAGGATTTAATGATACACTTATTTAACTTGATATTCAGACTGAATTAAGCCACATTAAACTATATAGGGCAATTGAATCAACCCTTTAACACCCAACACATAATAATAATTGTAGGCCAAAATTAATTTTTTTGATAGATCAATGTTAGGTAGAGATTCGTTTTTTATTAAGAAAGAAAATTAAAAAAAAACACTTTTCATATTCTTTAATGGCCTTTGGGATGAGCTTTGGGTGGTTAAAAGTCTTAAATAATTATGTGGCGTAGACTATATTTATTTGTACGTCTCTTATTGCTAGAATATGATTATAATGAATAAGCTTATACATTATTTGATGTTTTTCTAATGTCCTCCCCCAGAGGACAGTGGTCGTTAAAGGGTTAACATTTAATAACAAATGAATGAACATTGAAAAACTTGGTTCCTTCCTGAAGTACTAAAATTCAAATTAGTACAAGTATAATCGATAACCTAATGATCTTACAATAAAAGTAAATAAGGAGGCTTAACTCACTATACATTACATGATAAATTTCAGGGGGTTTTGTTCTGTTGTCAGCTAAAGCGTCCAGTTTCAAATTTAAGAAATTTTCATCTCTAACCAGAGATAATCCAGAAAGTTGTAAAATATCTAATAAATAAATCGTAGTTACGATGAATGACTTACAGGACTAAGCTTGCATGACGATATGGAACTAACTCCTATTCCAACCGAACTCTAAACTGAACTAAGTAACCTACGACCTGTACTACCCTCTTTTTCCCTCTAAGTTCGAAATTCAGTTCACTAGACATTGTTCTAACCCTCACTTGGTGAGCTCCAATGATAGTAATTATATCACAACCTCACGAACCGACCAATTTAAATCCCGTTTCCCACAAACAGGCTGACATCTTATAGTTTAATATTCCCATGTAAAAAAACTAAACCCTTACCCTTGACTGTTCTCCTCCCATGAAATCAGATGCATAAGATATTACTGCTCATAGGTTTAAGTTTTACCAAAGAATCTGAGTTTACATTCCACACCCCTGTGATATTCGTTGGTGCCACTAAACTATAAGACCTGCTAATTGATAAATATTAAACTTGAATAATATTATATACTCATGAGATTGTGGGGGAAATTTCTGTGAAAATATCTTGAAAGTATTGAGAGAATGTTGATTGAATATTGAGTGACTGTGTACAGGGTGCGGAGAAAGTCCCCGATCATATAAAAATGTTAATTTAATGAGTTGTGACGGATGAAATAAAACAAAACTTATCACACAATATCTCAATAAACCCATTTAATAGTTCTACCAATTATTTTTTAATATGACCACCATTGGCGGCAATTACTCTCTCCAGTCTACCTCTGAAGCTCTTTACTGCGGCACGGAACGTTTCTTGGGGAATTTTGGCCCATTGTCGCTCGAGAGACTTCTTCAGAGTTTCCGTACTATCATGAGCTGTAGCGCACGCTTTCTTCTCCAAGATGGACCACACACAAAAGTTCAGAGGGTTCAGGTCCGGCGATGAAAGAGGCCACAATTCATTCCTACAAAACACAGGAAAGTGACGCTCACAACAATCCTGAGTTTTGTTCGCTGTGTGCGAGGGCGCACCGTCCTGTTGAAAGGTAAAAGGCCTGTCCTTGAAGTGCTTCTTCATCTCGACTTGTCCTGAAGTCAATATATTCTCGATATACGATTTTGCGTTAACTTTAGCGCCTTCTTTGACGAAAATGAGAGGAGATATCCAACTGTCAGAGATGGCAGCCCAAACCATCAAAGAGGCAGGCTTTTGGCGACGGAAAACAGTCTTTACGGATGGAGGGATACTGTCAGCAGTTTTTGCCAAATTCTGTCGCTCTGGGAGTTGAATTTGGCCTCCACAGTGAACATTTTCTCATCCAAAAGACGATCTCACTAGCCTGCGTGCCATCTTTCATTTTATTCAAAAGAATCTTTGATCTGTCCAGCCTCTTCTGTTTCTGCATGTCCGTGAGCTGTTGCATGTTGGTCATTTTGAAAGGGGACAACTTGATGTCTTTTTTGACGATGGTTCTCACACTTGTTTCGTCGTTATCCATACTCTTAGCCATCTTTCTCATACTTCGATTGGGGCTCCTCCTTATCCGCTCCCTAATGGCTTAGATTTTGGTTGGAGTGTGTGCAGTGCGAGGTCGTCCACACCTGGGTCGATCACCTGTTGTCTCCAGTTCTTGGTAGCGTTTAACAGCATCCCTAACAGTCGATTTCGGTGCTTTTAACAGATTAACAATATCTTGGTTTGTCTTCCCTGCGTAGTGTAGCTGAATAATAGCCTCACGTTGACTCATTTTTACAGAAGACAATGTAAATTTATCAAAATTTAGACATTGAACATTAAAGTATATGATTATAGGAAGAGAATGTGATATAAATGGATAAATTTAGTATATAAATAACATCTTTGGTTTTTAAGAATAAAATTTGATCGGGGACTTTCTCCGCACCCTGTACAACGGAAATATTGCGAGTACCGAGTGTGTCATGAGTATTGGGAATACCGGGTGTGTCATGAATATTGGGAGTGCCGAGTGTCATAAATATTGGGAGTACCGAGTGTGTCATGAATATTGGGAGTACCGAGTGTGTCATGAATATTAGGAGTACTGAGTGTGTCATGAATATTGGGAGTACTGAGTGTGTCATGAATATTGGGAGTACCGAGTGTGTCACGAATATTGGGAGTACTGAGTGTGTCATCAATATTGGGAGTACCGAGTGTGTCATGAATATTGGGAGTACCGAGTGTGTCATGAATATTGGGAGTACCGAGTGTGTCATGAATATTGGGAGTACTGAGTGTGTCATGAATATTGGGAGCACTGAGTGTGTCATGAATATTGGGAGTACCAAGTGTGTCATGAATATTGGGAGTACCGAGTATACCACGAATATTGCAAGTACCGACCAAGGAAGCATAACTTTCTTGGGACATGATTGGGACAAGGTTGTGTCATAGGGACTTACTTGGGTACTTGGGAAAAAATGTTGTCCCAACAATGGGACATCACAGTTGAACCAATATTGTTATCCCAGGCCTGTCCAATGTTATCCCGATATTTTCTCCAACTCTTGTTCAAATTCATGAACCATAGATGCATAACACTGAACAGATAGTAGTTACCCCTACCAAATAAGCTATCAACCTTGAAATTTATATTCAAACCAATTTGATTCGTTTACTTTTTTGAAATATTACGTCCATTCAATTTGAAAAAAAGTTAAAGTAGGACCTAGCTATGTATTTTTTGTGCTTTAGGTTCGCTTCTGATTTTCAATATTTTTATACTATATATAGATAAAAGGAGCCATTTTAAGACGTTTATCACGAATACTATTTTTTGTGGAAACTCTTCGTTTACGAGATATAACGCAATTAAGTTTCCGGTACAAAAATAAAATTAGGCATAACCTGTAGCTACTAGCCCTTTCTTCTAGATATTCTGCCATCTAGAGTTTTTTGATAAAATCGTTTTGTGATGTGAAAACGTTATCGTAGGTTGTTGTATCCGTTATTTTAGTGTACTGCACACTTCATGATTGTTTAATGACCTGGCAGGGGGGGATTGGGGGTGGCATGCCACTCAATATACATATTTTTGATGCTATATCAGATATAAACTTCAATAATTGTATCTTCACAGACCCCCTACCAAAATCAGCCTACCGGAAAATTAATTGTGCTATATATCGAGAACCAAGAATTTCCACAACAAATGGTATTCGTGAAAAACTTCATAAAATTGCACCTTTTACCTATATATTGAATTAAAATATCGAAAATCGGTGGCGGATCTATAGCACAAATTTACCCCTAGCTAGTGTCAAGCAGGTAAATTGCTGCACACTAACTAACTGCGGCCTCTAACAACAGAAACATCCTAGCTTCAAAACACACGTTGAAAATTTGTATTGATAAATTATAGCATGCACTGCGCTTCTTTTGATAGCTATGCAACATTTCAATGTAATTTTGGTTCACAAAGTTTTAGACACTCACTTGATAGGGCCGCAATTAAAAATTAAAGGGTCGCAATTTACCTTTGTGACCCTGCTCTGTTAAGGTGGATCTATACTGAGGTTACAGATAAGGCCTGCATCTCTCCCAGTTTCTTTGGACTCTAGATTTTATGAATTATTTCTGCATTTGAATTATAAGTATGTATTCTTTTATTCGGAAGCTTGTTTTGACAAGTGTCAGTTATTCTGATCAAGATAGCTGTTATAATAGTTGTTAACTTGTATACCTTACTGCAATCATGTGCAATGAATAAATCAAATAATTGAGCAACTTTTGTTTTACTTATTTTTTTAACCTTCAATAACTCTATATGAAGAACTAACTGTCTGTAAATATGAGAGAGCTTCGATCTTAAGATGATAGTTTTAGTGCTAGCTCTAAACACAGAGTGAAAATTCTTCCCATTTATCAAATACAGTATAGCTTATAATTGATTTTTTCTTCAAACAATTACATAATAATATCTTTTGCAGGATGAATAATTAGGAAATTAAGCAGATATTTAATTATTAGGGAAATGACTGCATTCACAGAGTATCTAATCTGCATTCATGAACAATGTCACCGACTGTGCATGATATGTGACTCTTTTCTAGGAACCACTTTCCTGTCTGATTTCTTCTTTTAGTCCCTTGATTATATTTTCCTTTTGACGTCCACGATGTAGTCTTTAGTTCAGAGGCAGAGGTTAAGCCCCTAATAAAGTAAATAAATATTTTGGGACAACCTTCTGATTAGTATTACAACATTGGGACATCATTGTCCTAATGTTGTCCCAACAATAGTGGGGTTGGGACAATATTGGAACAGTAATGTAAATATTTCCCAACATTGGGATTTTTTCTTGTCCCAATCTTGGGTCCCAACCTTGGTCCAACAAGTACAAAAAACAAGGTTATCCTAATCATGGGTCCCAATGTAGTCCCAACTATGTGTTGCAGTTAAGTCCCAATGTTGTCCCAAGTAAATTTGCCGCGTGGGTACAACTGCATATCTTAATACTAATAAAGTAATGTTCGTATATATTTTGAATACTTAATCTTAATGCCAAGAAAAAATATCAAATAGAAACGTGTAGAAAGTATAATATTAAAAACTAAAGCAAAAGTAATAATGTTTAGAATATATTATTTATATGTTTTTGTTGATAGAAAGTAATACCAGATGTTTTATATTTTAAACATATTCACAATATATGTATAAAATAATATACATTTATACATAAGCATATTTTTCATTAAATAAATGATATATAATCATGCATTAGCTAGCATATGATGTAAGCTTCATGCTATTATTTATATCTATTCAATTAATCTGCAACATTATATCATTTGGACAGCTGTCTATTGAGCAGAAAACATGACTAATATTTTAATCTAATTAACTATTAATTGTTATGATGTTAATTAAATATTGATATCATGATTTATAATATGACTGAGATGTAATGATATTTAGATGATTATTTTGCACTGAAGTTATGATGGGGCCATAGAGATTTAGTTGGGTATAATGTTTCTCATCCTCCACCATAACTGTCTTATTGGTATTAGTGAATAGATATATTATAGAAAAAAATAGTAGGGTTGGACGGGGTATCACTGCGCATACAATTTTTGTGGGGTATCACTCCGCACCCCTTATAATTTTAAAACCAATTGTTTTAACCTAAATCTGATTGCATCATCATTTCAAGAATTCTCTTTTCTCCCATAAACATCATGAAGCACCATTATCCTATTAGTATTTTTAGAGCTGAGTTGCGATATATATAGTGCTCTCAGAACGATCTGAAAAAAGTTTGCGCTGGTGATTTTTAAATCCCGCAAACTCTCTAATAACTCTTTTACCAAGATTTATAGATTAATATAGTTTTAACATGTTAGCACAATCAATAACAGTTACATTATGTCAAATGTTCAAGTTCTCAGTTTCAACGGTTTTCCTGCCACAATCGTGCGCATTGATACCCCAGATATTTGTATGTTGATAAATATAAAAAATATGAGTTTTTAGCTCGTAATAAAAGCATAAATATTGAATAAGGTGTTATTCAATTATAAATTTGAATAACAATAAACTTACGATCGTAGTAGCTGTGCAACTGGATGTGGGGGTATTGAAATAGAGAGAGGGGGTATTTAAGGGGAGGGGGGTTGAATTAAATATTGATTAACAATAAACATCGTATTATATTACTTGATATAAGTAATTCACTAGTTGCGTAAATTTTAAGTGTTAAATTTATTGCAGATTCATTAAATATGTGTCTAAAAAGCATGGGACAAGTAAATTGGGGAGAGGGTATGTAGAGAGGGAAACACAGACGTTTAGATGAAGAGGAGAAGGATTTAGATGTGGGGGAGGGGCAAATAGATGGGGGAGAGAGGGAAATAAATGGGGATGTGAGAAAATTTAGATAGGAAGAGAAGGAGATTTCGATGAGAAGAGAGTGTGATTAGAATGTTAGGAGAGGGGGATTTAGATGGGAAGAGGGGGGATTTAGGATGGGAGGAGAGGGATATTTAGATGGGGAAAGAAGGTTTTTTAGATAGAAGGGAAGAGGGGCATTAAAATGGGGACAGGACGTATTTAGATGGGGGAGAGAAGTGCTGTATTTATAAAATGCGCAGTAATACCCCTTCATGTGCGCAGTGATACCCCGATGCACTCACTAAAAGTTACGCACAAGGAATTACCAATAAGTATTTTATTTATTTAGCTATCATTTTGAAACTGATTTAGAACCATCCTCATTCATGACCATTTCCTCACGAGAAAAAGAGTTTTTCTAGTACCTTTAGTTTTCGAGTAAATACAGAGTTTGCGGGATTGTGCGCAGTGATACCCCGTCCGACCCTATAGATTTCAAATAATATAATTTCAAAAAAATAACACAAACTTGACACAATTCATATCACTTGTAGGTGTTAGTTTTAAGTAAATTTATAAATATTTAATTATGCTTTATATTTTATAGGTCATTTTGACATTTAATGTTATATATGTACTTATAACAAAGAGATTACACTACAATAAGATTTACGATTTTCGAAAATTTCGGTTTCAAAAATGCATTGTGCTATCATGTTTGTAAGTGAGCACAACTACACCATCTACATATAGTATATTAATACCATAGCGTGTGTGTTTGGGTATGTGGCTTACTATAGTAGTGAGTGGTTTGTAAGTGAAGGTGGGGGAAGTGTAGATGAGAAAGTGAAGGTGATGAAATTGTAAGTGGAAAAACTATATGTGGAAGAAGTGTAGGTGGGGAATGTGAAAGTGAGAGAAGTGCCAAAATTCTACCGACTTACACTTCCCCCAATTTAAAATCCCCTTACTTTCACAGCCATGACCTTTCATTTCCCTCACCATCACTTCCTCCACCTTCACTTCCTTTCCTCCACCATCACTTTCCTTCCTCCACCTTCAGTTCCCCCACTCAAGCACACAAGGAAAAAAAGGTGAACAAAATATAAAAGACAATAAGATGTTTAGTTTGTTTGTTTATATCTAATCTCTGAAAGCGTAACAGTCGGACTCACTCACTCACTAAAGCCCCGTCCAAACGCTCCGACAAATCAGTGTTCTTTAATCACCTTCCATTTCCCCACCTTTCCTTTACCGAACTTCACTTCCCCGCCTTCCACTTCCTAACCTTCATTTACCCCACCTTTCATTTCCCCGCCTTCCCTTTCCCCACCTTCAATTGCCCCCCCCCCCCTCTTACAACATATATAAGCAAATTGAGGCGCACAATGAAAATGTGGGCAACTTTATATATTACGTGCACTTGGCAGTGTGCATACTTTACCGCCACTTATAAATGATATTGATCATCTAATAATGCTTGAGTTATGAATGACCTTTACCAAAATCTGATAAACTGGTAACTGGATAAACTGGTCTGATAAACTGGTCTGATAAACTGGTAACCAGTTATGCGAAGAACAAGAAGATATATAAATAAATGGCGGTAATAATAACAGGTATAACAGGAATGTACACGATTTGACTCTGGTTAAACTGTTAGTATACTAATATTCAGTTTAATCCGCTCGGTAGCATAGTGGTATGAACATTCGCCTCACGTCATTGAAGTCGTACGTTCGAGTCCCGCACTGACTCAGTGAGATTTATACCCTTTGTGAATAAGTGGTTACTGGCCAGGATTGAGTCACCTGGCTGGGATTAGGTTAAGATCGAGATTTAGTACATATTGGCCTGAGTACTGTTTCTTTGGAGCGTCTCATCAACTATAATATTTAACTTAAAACACAAGACAGAATTTGCAGATTTGAAAAGTTTCTTTTTTTAATTAACACAAAATGGGGTAGCAAAGGTTTTAGTTCCACAGAATAGAGAATGTAGTATATAGTATAAATTACTGTGTGATTTCTGACTGTGACGTAACAAAACCAACAAACACCAAAAGAAAGTGAGGAGTTTAGCGATTTAAATGACTTCAATAGATCTTTTGCTGTTTTCATAAAATAGAAATAACTAGTTTTTTGTAATTTAACACTCTTCAATTATCCTACATTTGATTTTAAAGTGTTTTTGTGGTGACGTCACATATACACAAAACACCTCCATATATATTCTGTGTACTCAATTTGCATCACAGGTGGCCGCACGATTCGTTTTTAATCCAGAATTTCCGACAGTGGTGTATCTTATTGTAGTATGATATATTTGCATATTCCTTGATTCTAGTAAAGCTACATTGCCCTGTATCACTTTTGAGATTGGAGTAGAATTTTCTGGGTGTTTTTCATGTTAATTTCAGAAATGTTATCAAGATTGCCCAATGAGATCAAAGGTTTGTGCTATAGCATTATTAATTATAAATAATAACATGTGATAATATACAGATGGTACTTGCGCTACCACAGCTAATTTTCTTTTATCTTCTAATAAATTTATATATTTCCATGTAATATTTGTTCAATACTCTAGATACATATATTGTCATACAAATATATTGTCATCGTATATGAGTTATTCATATTTTTCCTAATTTCCATTGCGTAAAAAATATAAATTGTATCCTGGTTTGGCAAAAAAAAAAAATTGTAACATTGATATTCAGTTATCAAAATCCTGAGCCTCTCGGTAAAAAAAATTCGAATGCTTCCGATTGTTATTTCATTGTTCTCTTTAAAGTTGCTTAGATGTCAGATTTTGACAATGTAATATTTAAGGAGTACTATTATTTAACAGAGTCAAAATAACTAATAATTCTTTCTGAAGATGTTAAAAGAAAATTATAAATAGAATAAAATTAATTACAATCATTAAACACTTTAAATGCGGCCTTCTTAAAACAACTTTTCAATTACAACTTTTTATTCTAATCTTTTTTTATCTTAACTAAATCATTTCTCTACTAAGGTACAAAATAGTTTTTGAAGGTTCAAAATCTTTGAACATATTACCTACACGCAACGATTCACATATATTGACTTTTCAAATGCAGCGTGACCCACCTGTGGATCACGCCGCAATTAATGTGTTGAATATATTAATATAATTATTTTTGGATACGTATGGTATATTATATATATTGATAAAACTTTCAAGGATTTTTAAAGTTTTAGGTAGCCTAAAGGCCCTGTTACACGGTGCGAGTAAATGTGCGAGTTGGCCTAGCGAGTTACTGCAGTGCATCTACTCGCACAGTGTGACCGCATCAGTCGAGTAACTGTCATGTGCAGGAGGTTAGTAAATCGCATGCGAGTTACTACAATTTTTTGTTTTTTTACACGCCACTCATGGGCGAGTTAGCCACTCGCCTGCAAAACTCGGACGTCAACTTGCATGGTGTTGCAACATAACAGTAACTCGTATGTCATGCAATGCAGATAAAGGTTTTTTGCATTCTAAACTTGAATAATTTTGTATTCAATTAGGTATCCGATTTGTCATATTTTCGTTTGAATCGGCTTCACATTGTTTGGGGTTTTATTTGATGGTTAATAAAACACGTATATCTTATATAAGTTTTAAATTGCTATATTAAATATTATGATATTATAATATTTATCCAATTAATTAAAGGTTAAATTAATTAATAAAATGTTAATTAAATTAATAATTTTCCAATTTAATTAATAAAAATATTAATTAATAAAAATTGTTATTTATTTATCAAATAAATATTTTAATACACAATGCGAGTGTAGGTTCAGTAACTGTCTATTTACAAACCAGCTGCTCGCACTTGTGTGACCGGGTGAGGTGAGTCGAGCTACTGGCATGCGAGTTCAGTGGGACAGCTGCTGTCCACTGTCACGACAGTAACTCACACCGTGTAACAAGGCTTTTATGCTCAAAATAGTTTGTTTGGCTGATAATTGTTGAATGACACTAGAGTTTACTATGCGTACTTGCTCCAGAATGTAAGGCTCAATAAGTAAGAGGCATGGAAATAGAACTATATATTTTACCACGATTCAAAACCTAGCCTAAATAAAACAATGAAAGATACTGACAATCTGGTTTGGTTAAATATTCACATCGGGCTATACGCCAAAGTAACTAGAAAAATAAAAAAAGGCACATCAGAAAAAAACACTTAAACAACAAAAATATTATCAATCAAGTACAATAATTATACAATTTAATTAATCAATAAACATTTTTAACTTCAAATTTAATGTCTCTTCAAACCTAAAATATATCAGCCAGTGAAATGTGAAAAAGTTTAGACACCAGAAGTTACTAAGATAGCCAAAATTACTGTTAGCAAAAAATTCAAATGCATTCACCTGGTGAGGGATTTTACATTTATTATAGAAATAATTCTAACATATTTTTTAGCCGTTCCAAATAAAATATTAAGTAATATATGTTGAACTTCATGAATTATGGTGGAACATATAAGATTGTGTCATGTCTCCTCTTATATTGTGTGGCCCCACTACAAATTTCTCTGTGTGTATATGGACTGCAATCAATTCTCTTCACTCGTCTAGCGTATCAGATTATTTAAATCTTAGATTCAGTAATGATCTCTAAATGATTTGCTAATTAATGTTAGTTCAAACTGAGAAGAAAAGAACGGAGCGCTTTTGTTCTTTAAAACAAAGCGAATTCAAATGCAGTTTCCGTATCGTGTTCCCTATTGCTTGAGTCGGAGTAACTTCAGCTGTAGCAACGAATTCACTTTTTCTTTGAAATGAATCATTTTAACGACTCCAAGAATTTCAATTGGTGTTATGGTTATGGAACAGCTTTCAAAATCCGAAAAATTCCTTAATATTGATAAGTCGTGAACACCGAAGTTATTCGTCTCTGCAAGTAGATACAAATAATATTCCACTAGTGATGAACTCTTCAACGTGGAGAACATTCATACAATATCTATTTGAATTGTATATAAATTGCTAAAATATGTTTTAATATATTTCAAAATAGAGGAAGTTCAGGAAGTATATTAGTTTTGAAATTCTACAGCGCTATTGAATCTTCCACCAGTCTAGTAAATTTTTGAATTTCCTTAAAAATTGAAATGTCCATAGTATCGCATATTTCTACAATTTTTCATAGTGTTAAGGAACTAGTACCTCATTACGTAGCAACTGTTCTATAAGAAGTCTATTCTCATATTATGTTGCACATAAATCGTATCTGTTGGCAACAACACTATTACGATAATGGAAGGCTATCGTGATGTGATAAGGACATGATGTACGAGCTGCTATACTTCACACTATATTATCTAGTGCATGACAAGTGAACATTACCATATTGAAATTAATGATGCTTATGTTGCTACATGCAATTTAATTTGGTTGTTTGCAAAGATTTTTTGAATTTGCAGATCCATTTGTAATAACAAAACTAATTTCTATTTGTATGTATAAATATTAATTATTGTTCCGGAGTTAGTTTGTTTCAATAGTTATTTCACTTTTTGTTAATTACCTTCGAAGAATGAGGAAGGATAATGTTTCGGTTTTTTATTAATTGATTAATTATCATCTAGTCATTTGCGTAACTCAAAAATTATTCAATGCAATTGCTTGAAATTAAGTGGGACGATTGATCAAAGTCCAGGAACTATTTGCTACAATTTTGGGAGTGATCTGGTGAAAGGTCAAGGTCATTTATAACTCAATAACTCGAAAAGTATTTAACCAAATTGTCTCAGATTTTGTGGGACGATTTGGTTTGATTTTGGAAGCTATTGGATCAAAGGCCAAAGATCAAGGTCAAGGCCATTTTAACTCAATAAATCAAAAAGTATACAACCAAATCGCCTGAAATTTGGTTTGACGATTGCTCATTAATCACCAACCAGTTTATTAGATTTTGGGAGTGAACAGGTCAAAGGTTAAGATCAAGGTCATTCATAACGCAAGGATTATTGGATGGTCAAGGTTATTTAAAAGCGGTGGCGAAGGTATGTGCTCAACCAAGTGCCCATTATAGATTAGGTATACATCGGTGACTATAATTGTAATTTTTTAGATTATTTTTAGTTTTCCATTCGAGCATTAAACAAAATGGATAATGAGGTAAATTGGCAAAATATTTTTTATGAAAGCCCATGTACCTACATTTTAAAGATGAAAAACTATTTTATTAGCTTCACAATACTACAAACAGGAATAAAAGTACATGAATAAACAAATCACGCGGTTAATGGGATATAGTGAAATAATATTTAGAATTCATCTTATTTCAAACTAGAAACTAATATACAAATATTAAAATCGAATTGAAATAGTAATTGGTTTAAAAATGTTTATCCCACTATAAATTTAACTATGGCCACCTAAACTTACAAAAGAATAATGATCAATTAATGCAATAACACTGTTATATCAAATATTACAATTGATTAGGTACTTAGGATTCATATTATATTCCTGCATTTAGTGAGTGAATAATTGACACAGATCAATAACAACATTTTCTTTGCTCGATTACAGCATAAAGTCCCAGATAACGTTATAGTGGGGTCATAGAATATTATGTTGGGTATCCTCTTAATATTATATGGCAGTCATCTTATTTTTCATTTTGTCAGTAGATATAAAATAATGACATATTATGACATAGTTATAGTACACATAAAATAATGACATATTATGACATAGTTAGTACACATAAAATAATGACATCAGAGATGACATAACTGTTCACTATATTACCAACCAGAGATAAAGTTATGATGGAGCTGTGGAAGATTATGTTGTCCCCTCTTAATCTTCTATGGGCACACCATAACATCCTCTCCTGGAATGGGATTGAGAGTAAATAACAAAGATTGTGTTTTGGGAATTCAATTCCCATCACGTTTTCAAACTCTCACATTTGTCTTGCATCAATCTGGAGGAGTACCAACCAATCTACCTCTTTTATTGCCTAACCAATTTACTCTGTAAATATTATTGCAGCTTCGTGGTTTGCGTTAACAATTTCACCGAATTGAATTTCCTTATTTAAATAGCGTTTAGGTTGTGTAACTTGAATATATTATATGGAGATGGAGAAAGCTAGATTAACTTTTGATTATAATGTGTGGCAGAAACTGCACCGCGTGTATGTTATTAATTATGCATCTGAAGTGAAATTGGACATGACATCGTTGTGAAAGTAAGGAAGATGTTGTAGACGAATGTATTTATATCTTAATGAAGTTTCCGTTATATAGCCAGTAGACATTCTGTATTAAATATTAATTAATTTATGTATTACTTAGAATACACAAAAGCTTTGCTATATGGAAATATTTAAAGCCTATTTAATTGGGGCTTGACTAGTTACAATAGATGAATGTATGGTGGGGCCGAAGAAGATAATCTTCTTGATCATCGAAGGCCTCGGCATATTTTTCTCTTTTGGCGTAAGTTATTTATCACATCCAGATCTTTGACTCTCATCATTGTAGATATTGTTATAAAACAAAAAAAATTATATGAATCGTTTAAAGAATAATTTTTAAAATAGCTCAAATTAGTTAGAATTTTTTTTTGATGTTTCTATATATGTATGATATATTTGTATTTTTTTCAAATTTTGATTGAGATTTAAATATATGAAAGCAAAAATACCGCTTAATAGAATTTTATGTGACAGATATAATTGTTAATCATAATGATACATTCATTTTCAAGGGAATATACTTAATTAATGTAATAGATTAAAATTCTTTAGACATTTTGCATAAAATTTTCCATAGCCAGAGAAGAAGTTATGATATGAACACTATAGAAGAAAAGCTACAATGTATATTTGATCTCATTCTTCCATGGCTCATGATAAAAATATATCCTTTTAATAATAGGATATAGTTAATCAATAATTATCTTCGCAAATTGCGGAAGATAATATTTGAGGCAGCATTTATATATCTATTTGTAATATTGTTATTCTCATACTCAACCAAATTTACTGAAATGGGGACGATTATTATTATTAACATTAATTGAAACTATTAGTCAATGTATTGTATTCGATTAGAAAGATTTAGGGAGTGATTGGGTCAAAGGTCAAGGTCATTCTAACTCAATAACTAAAATAATAATTCAACATAATTGTCTGGTGGATTGTTCAATATCCCGGAATTCGTGCACGGACATTTCGCCCAACGGACATTTCGTCCACGGACATCTCGTCCACGGACATCTCGTCCAACGTACATTTCGTCCACGGACAATTCATCCACGAATTTCTTTATTTTGTATTATATTTATTGTGTGCATTGATTTTATATATCATGTTATTTATATATATTCTGAAATATAAAAGTATTTAACACCTTTATTTGATGGTAATTAGAAAATTATGGTCTTTGTCTAAATTCTTATTGCAATCTTTTTATTGTGTTGGCCGGAATCAGAAAAATAATAAAAATAAAAACTTTTTAACGATATACAAACAGGCCCCGCTTTTATTACACCGAGTGTTATAAAATCTGTAATAATTACCTGACATGTTTCGATGTTATTACAGTACACAAACATAGAAAACGGAGACATTTTTTGTGGTGTTTATTTCACAGTAACTACAATAATCATCAATAGTAATATTCAGATTAGGTAATTAAATGCACTAATGGTTCAGAAATTAGTATTTTATAGCAGAATATTTTTAACAGTGATTACCTAAATTACATACATAATAATATGCAGGTATATAATATACTACTAAAAGAATGATGTAAAAAATTAGCTAGATATTAGTACTTCAAGTGTTACGTTAAATTATTTAAACGTAAAAATGTCCGAGTTATTGGACTGTTTCATATTTATGTAATAGTGAAAATTATTATAAAATATATTCCATAAACACTTTAAATACAAAATTAAGCCATTTGTGGACGAATTGCGTCCGTGGACGAAATGTTCGTTGGACGAAATGTCCGAGGACGAAATGTCCGTGGACGAGATGTCCTAGACCCCCGGAATTATTTGGCCAGATTTTGGGAGTAACCGGGTAAAAGGTCAAGCTAAAGGTCATTTGTAACTCAGTAATTCAACTCAACAAATATTCAAAGAAATTGTTCTATAGTGGGGCGATTTGTTGATTTCCAGAAACCAGTTTATTAGATTTTGGGATTGAACTGGTCAAAGGTCAAGCAGGACCAGTCCTCATGAAAACATACTGATAATTTCATTTTGAAACCGATACTTTTCAACATAATTACATTCGATTATACAAGAAAGAAAGTGATTAATGGCAGGGTACTCATATTATGAGCATTTATTCAAATATACAGGGTGTTTAAAAAAAATCGGAACACAAGTTTAATTTAGTATATTTCAAAAAACGATTAAAGGTACATGTCTCTTCTCCGTGGTATCTTCTTTATTGTTGAGTTCTTCTTCATCCACAGCTTTATTTTATTCATTCTTGTGAATGTTACAAGGATTTGTTGATGGGTGGTGAAAAAGGCTTTTGCGCAAATAGTTAGAAAACCTAAGAAATATTTTATTCTTATCTTTGCTTGTTAATTTTATATTTAATATATAACTATTCTTTGGTGTTTACAATGGATTAGTGAATATCAAATGAAGGTTTTTATAAAAACAAAATATCGAAAAGTCATTTGGTTGAGATTTTATAACAGTTGTAGTAAGGACTGGTCTGTCTGTACCAGCCCCTAGGTTACTGAGCAAACTTTTAAGAGGTAGGTCATTAAATTTTAAATTTTATAACTTAAAGATTATTGGAGAGCCAAGGTAATTTTTGAGCGGCGGTGAAAGAATATACGGCTATACGCTCTAAGAGTGCCTGTCATCTTACTTAATGAAATAGTGTTAATAATTTTCTGTTATATAACAAGAACATTATTAGATTAAATCAGACCCTCTATCAGGCATTATATATTGCAGTCAAAATATAAAATTAACCAGGATAATAAAACTATAAATTTGATCAATAAAATAGATTTCAATAATTATTATAATTATATATTTCATTAATATGTTATATATTTAGGTAAAATTATGAACATTATCAATTTCCATGCAACTTCTTCAAGAATGTTAATATTTTGAGAAATGTATTATATAGGTTTCAGTATTTGGCGTATATATTTATTTAATTCAGGTTCAATGTTTTAATCGGACACTATTTACTCTATTAAGAGAACGCATACAAATTCTTTAATCGTTTTCTGGGATTCAGAATTATGAACTTCTATTGTTTGTATTTAATATATTAAATTCCAATAAAATATTTTTTTCCGTAGTTTGGATACATAAAAAATAAAACTGAATGATAAAATAGTT
Organism: Caprella mutica; assembly: GCA_947561585.1. NCBI lineage: Eukaryota > Metazoa > Arthropoda > Malacostraca > Amphipoda > Caprellidae > Caprella > Caprella mutica. Next base: position 52,127 of record CANNZV010003076.1, read on the forward strand.
TATGCAAGAAATTATTGAATTGATTTTCCCAATTTATCTTTTAAATATGATGTATTTTTCACGTAGATTTTTTCACATAAAAATTTATTTATACGAAAACCTTTTTAACTTTTAACTGGGTGGTGAAATTTGATTTTTTAATTGAAATTTGATGGATATGTATATATAACAAGAAATCGACATCAAGCATGGTTTGGTATAATTTGTTGGTATATATCAAAAATAGAAATTTAATTATACATGAATAATATTCATAATTTACTCATTGTTACCCAGTGGGTGTTTATGGTGGAGAAATAGAAGATCAAGAAGGGTTCCCTCTTGATCTTCTTTGGCCCCTCCATTCAACTTTCTTTGGGTGATATTATTTCTCGAATAGTATATTTTAAATTTCTAAATCACAAACTTACTTCAACTATAGATTCAATTTAATTTACGTAATTTAGAAATAACAGAGTAAAATAGAAAAGTTGTAAGCATCTAACTGTACATATTTACAACTATTTAATTCTTATTATATCATTTCAACAATTATTCTCTGTTAAATGGTATAATTCACCCATTCAAAAATATCTTGTTCGTCATTTTATTCAATAGTATAAACATTCATGAGAGAATAATTGAGTAATTATTGAGAAAGTCAGAGGTAGAATATTATGAAAGGGCCATAGAAGATTAAGAGTGGCTAACTTCTAATCTTCTAAGGCCCCCACTTTCATCATAGGTTTTTGTTTTGTTTTAAAATAACTCACTTTATTATATATAATAATGTACTATTCTCCCAAATAATTTTCAATTATATCAACTCTAAATCTAAATCATATATTTTCCAAATTATTATATTCACATATCACATCGCACTTCTATACTATGTATGTACATATTTGTATTCCTATATACACAATATATACCTTATATATTGTTCTATTTAACATAGCTCAGGGATATAATTTACAAATATATTTAACGATGTAAAAATTGAAGACAAGGAAATTTGAGACACAAATAGACATTTCACATCACTTTTTTTCAGCAATTTTGACCTGAATTATTTAGTTATAAGAAATATATTATCAGGAAATTTAAGTATTTAATCTTTCTCTAAAATATATAAAGTACTCGTTAATTAAATAGTTGAAAATTTTATTATGAATTGAGATTAAACAAAAAGAATTTATTAGGCTATTCGGGAAATAACTTTTGGAAAAATTTGAAGAAATGGAAATAAAGGGAACTTATATGTACTTTAAAATATGTAATTTTTAAAGAAGTCTTCCCAATTTATCATATGGTATATATTCCATTATACTAAGAACTCGACCATTTTCCTAATAGATATTAATTGAGCGAAATGGAGTGTAAACAATTGCCCGTAAATTGTCGATACTTTAAGGAGATATATTCAAAGCAACAAAAATACAGTAAATTCTTTTTTAAATATCTTCCTGTTCTTGGGAATTTATTATCATATTTTGTTATATTTTCGTACAGCCTAAAAGGTAAAAAGAGAATTTAACAGAAATACTTTTCGAATTTTTGGGGGTAATAATATGTAATAAATTTTTTTACAATTTTAGAAATTAATATCGAACGTCCTAAAAAATATTTCAGTGCCTCAATATTAGATCTTCATATCAATAGATAATAAATATTAGAATTTCATTGACGATAGTGTGAATGGAACATTATATAAAGAATATATATACATATATAAATCTCAATACTTTTGAGAGAAAGTTATAGTGGGGCCATAGAAGATTAGGAAGAATTCCCTTCTAATATTTGTTGGCCCAACCAAAAATAATTTGAAGATCAAGACTGTATCAACATAATTGCACTAAACTCAAAGAAAATTTATAGTTAGTTAGTGGTTATGTTTTTTTAACGGCCAATTCTACCATAAAAAAGTTTATATCAGAATATTCATTAAAATTAAAATTATAGGGGCAAGGGAACACCAAATACCTATAACATAGTACATGGAATAAATATATATCTATTTATATGTTTACATCAATTCTTATATCGATCTCAATGTAAGAAAGTTATGGTAGGTCCAATTTAATCTACAGTGGTCAAATAATAATTTTCTCGTTAGAAAATGAATTATTAACAATTTCTGCTAGAGTCTTATGACTTTTTCTGTACAATATCAACAATGAAATACTATTGCAAATGTAGAAACTAGAAATTATCTGAACAAATATTGCTTCCTTGAATTCTGCAGAGATCTGGTAAATCTTTTTTCCTCAACTGATATTTTCCAAAATAGCGACACCTTGAAGATCTCCTTACCAAACCGTTATGCTCCTGTGTCTTCAATCCAAATTTAAACTCTATTGAATAGAAATCAATAAAATAAATAGACAGAGCGATCGCTATCGAAAGAAGACTGCAGAAACTCTCCACTGATTTTGCTGAGTTGGCACTTTTCACACCCAGTTGCCTCACAGGAGTCTTATTCTCGCCAGACTCGCCTATTTTCTTTGCCGAGCCGTTGGGGCCGCCAGACGTGGAACTTCCAGAATTTTCAGTGTCTGGAGAAGAAATGAAATAATTGAAGTTTCTGCTACTCGATCTTAATATGGGATACATTGAGGTTGAAATAATGTTTAATATTGAGTCTTTCCTGAAATGTTCCAAAGCTAAAAATTGATAATCCATATAATAGTATCTTGAAAAAAACTGAAGCAATTCATTGAAATTTGAAAAAATCAACTTAATAAAATTATTTTTCTTCAGATAGTTATTAATTAACATTTAAATTATAAAATAGTTCATGCTTTGAACTAATCATTTTTTTAGTGTTTAGATATTGAATAATTTAGACATAAGACATTAAAAGATGATATTTGAACCTTAGAAGATCATAGTAGGTACCACCATAACTTTTTCGAGTAGATCTTTGAAGAGTAGATCGTCAATTCAATCTTCAAGTTTCAAGAAACAAATTAGTGTGGGGTTATGAGGACTCTTATTCATCATTACTCTTTTCTTATGTTATTGTCAATTAAAACCTACCTTGAACAACATGAACCTGCACTGACGATGGAGAAGCATTGCTCGGTTCGCAGGTATATTTGCCAGCATGATCTTCGGTGACTGAAGTGACTGTCAGAATACTAAAGAAAAAAATATTTTCTGATTACTTTTTTCGATTTTTTCAATGTACTAAATCAAGCACCGAGTTATAGGTATATCACATAATACAATATTTTATTCAACCCTCATTAATATTTTATCATTTATACTATATTCTTTTCAAATATGATCGAAAAAATTCATAAATTTCAATTATAAAACTTCACATATTTCATTATTTATTTATTCTCTATTGAAATTTTTTTATACAAATTTTATAAGAATTAATAATAATACAAATATAAGATTTCAAGCCCATATATAAGTTCGAATTTTTTGGGGGGCATTTCAAGTAAACAGAGAATTATATTAGAAAACACGGTTCCTCACCTGAAATCTTTTCCCTCGATAACCTTAACGTTTCTCTCGTCATCGAAGTTGACCATGCGTGGTCCTTGGTACCAGAACACGAAGGAGTGTGGCGAAGAAGTGTTCCTGAGGTAGCACTCGAGTCTCAGACTGCTACCGGCTGCCACTCCTCGCTCTGGTGCTCCCATTATCTCGCTGTAGGCGTCTGCGAACATTATCGATAGGCAAGGTGTTATCAAAGATGGCTGTCGATATTCCACCACCATGAATATGTCTTGCGACCTAATGGCTCAATAACTACACAAAGCAGAGGGGTAAATGTGACCAATATTGCTGGTGGAGCAAGAAATCATCACTTCGCCATATAATTACTTAACTGTTAATAGTAACCAAATGTTGTAAAACACATTAAAAGTGTTAAGTAGTATGATCAAACTATTAGTTGTTATTATTTCAACATTTTTATGCTTTTATTTATCAAATTCAATTTTTATTTTTAATAACCTGAGGATATTTCTTTATCAAGACTTAATATTATTCATAATCTAGAAATAAGAGATATCTCAGAGATTTTATTTATTCAACATTCCAAGCCTTTGAATACAAAAATATGTTAAGATGAATATAATAATCAAGTTATATTAGATGAGATTTATAATTCAAATTAGTTATCTTATTCATACACTTCTCGTTAGCCTGTCTAGTTTATTAAATTGCCCTCATTTAAATTGCCTTCAATAATAAACTCTAAATATGAATAAAAAAAACTTTTCATTACGAATAATAAAAATAATCATCGTACATCAGATTTTAGACTCTTAGAGAGAATTTTATGGTGGGGTTTACTATGGATATATCCCACTTAATCTTCTATCACCCCACCATAAACTCTCTCTCTGGTTACACACATTTGGTAAGAAGTTTCAGTGCTAGATAATTTCAATTGCAAATCCCAATCATTAAGTGTTACATCAGTTATTAAGATAGTAAGTAATGGTGGTGCCATTAACAGTGTTAATTATTAAAACTATTTTGTATCCTAGATATATCACTAAAGATATCACTGTGATGCATTATTACCTGCTACAGTAAGATGCACGATGGTGCTGGTGTGCGGGTGGGTGGACAGTTGACACTCGTACTCCCCCTCGTCACTCAGAGTTACATTGAGCAAGTGGAGGAACCAAACCTGAAGTTGAGGAATGTAAACTGTTAGCACATTTAATTGAAGATCACAGTTTAAATTTTCTCTTTCTTGGGGACCTTAATTGTTTCTATAAGAAACATTATATGTACCAATATTGAAATAATGTTGTCCCGAGAAACAATAATTTCTGTGATAGAAAAAAAATCACAAAACAAAATAAATTAGAGATTAATCAGATTCAATTTGCGAAAATATAAATAAATTTCATTGCTTTGGGTAGGTCCTGTTCTCTAAAATGGAAAAGAAATATTTATTTCACCAAACTGCATTAGATATTAATTATCATATGCGTTGAAAATGGTACCATTTCAAAATAATGAACTCCTATTAAAAACTGTAATTAATAGATATATTCATTGTAGAAATAATTCTATTAAATACACCAATCTTCATTATTTTCCATTATGATAAAATATATCATACATGATAATATAAAAAATATTTTAATGGTTATTATTTTACAATATAAAGTGCAATTGAATTAATTTCTTTTATTTTGTGTGCATCATTACATGAGCTGTCATTCGTATTATTAATGATAATTAAAAACCTAATTGCTTGTGTATAAATGTATACAAGTAATAATTACTCAGTGCAAGAAGAATTGCAATATAGTTTCAAAAGTATCAATCTCTTGATGAGATTTAATTAATTCAATTTCAAAAATTCTTTTTAACAAAAACACTATTCAATATCAAACAAATAAATGAAATAGTTGGGGACAATTACTGATTTAATTAAATTCTAATCGAATCGATACAACACATTCTCATGCACGGACTGACCTTTTTAAATCCAATAAATACAGTTCGTCTCAAATTATGTGAATTGGTAGTACATTTTGTATTACTTGATTTTATACGATGTTTAAATTATTGTTTGAATTTCTAAGTTTAAATATAAGTTCATATATCAAATTATAGTTAAACCATTGTACGTCCTAATTACAAAAGGGTGTCTAAAAAATTCTGAAAAAAACATGAATTTAATTGTCAATCCTAATTTTTACTCAATTTTTTTTTTCATGTGACATCCGAATAATTTTTTATACCAAAGTTCAATTTGAATTTGAATTTTATACATTTCTTGGAAATAACTTTATAATTAGTCAACATCAAATAACCGAAATAGGTCACTTATAAAGCACCATACATCTGTGGATTATTTTAAAAAGGTAATTCAAACTCAACGTTTATGGTTTGTAAGAAATGATATTTCAAAATCTTGAAGCAGATACTATTAACATTGAGTTTAAATTACCTCTTGAAAATACAGACATGCCATTTAGTACTAATCTTTTTAACCAGCTAAAGTATAATTAGCCTAAACGCTCAAATATATAGCTCATAAAGTTATGTTGGGGCCACAAAAGTTTAAGGGGGGCCATACATACACAGAAAACCATTAGTTTTTCATTCTGGGGAGAATTGAAAGGATTTTCTCTCGCTCCCGAAGGACAGAGTTAGGACAAAGGATTTCGGACGTCTAAAGACGTCCTGCTGAAGCATCGTGCAATCGTTATTACAACTTAAGAGTAGTACTGCAATTTCATATATAGAATTAATTACCTATTAATTAGAATATTAATTTACTCTCTTCAATTTCATTAAATAACAATTTTTTATTTTATTTAATTAATTTCAATAATATTTTTTTTTGTTAAAATATTATTCTATTTCATTTGCTTTTCCACAAGAAAAATATTATTTAATATTTCAATTAAATGAATCAAATAATTAGTAAGATTAATTAAACTAAATTAGTTGAATTAACCTTATTCTATTCCATTTAATTTGTCTTTGCATTTTTTATTATATAAAATACTATCATTATTATAATTAATAAATAACTAATTATTTGAATAGTTTATCATTTTTAAATTTAAAATCACAGTGTTACTAAAATAAGACACCATCAGGTGTCACCACAATCAAATAGGTTGTCACGTCATCACATCTGCACGGTCCTCACAAACGTACGATACATAGGTCACTCCACGTCTTGAGGTAGTGTATACGTTAGACGTCTTACAGGTCACGTTTAGAAGACAGGAGAATTTTGACGTCTCAAAACGTTTTGCCAACCCCCATCTTCATAACAAGGAAATTCAGACGTCTCATGACATCTCGCCAATCAATGTTAGTCCCTCGCCAAACAAGAGGGATTACTTTCGCCTTCATAATTTTTTATACCTTTATATTTCTTGTAACTCATGAGGTGAGGGACGTCCCTCGTCCATCCCACATCTGACCCACTCAGGGTTATCCTCGTCTGGCTCTCAATGAATTTCCCACGTCTGCTTCACGATGAATTTCCCCTTTCTGTCTAACGTGTGATTTCCTGCATACATAATGCTGACATCCCTCACTTGCCGACGTCAACTCCCACGACTTGCAGACTTGGACTACGCGTCGTTCTCCATTTGAAAACAATCGGGTTAGACTTCTGTAAGACGTGAGATTTCTCTTATCCCACTTCTACCCTCGACGAAAAATACACGTCTCAAGACGTTTTTCTTTTCCCGGGTAATCTTTTTTAAGGTCCGACAATAACTTCCCTCTTTTCATTTATATGAGACTTATGAGTATAATATTTAACAGCTAATAACTGATTAATATAAAAAATAGATTTGATAATATCACTTCATAGCTGACCTGGGAATGACGCGCCCCTTGGTAGTGGGAATGTCTCGAATGAGACACGAAGAACCTAGGGTCGTTGCTGTACATGTTCTCACCCACTGCCAGCAGCTCCAAATCTCTTCTCCGTATCCAGGAGACTTTCTGTGGAGAAAAAAAATTGAAGAGTGAGAGACAGTGTTCCTACCAATGAGAAAGATATAGCAAAATCAATTCAACGAGGGCTTCTAGCTATTATTCTTCTATTACCCCACAATAGTTTTTGTTCTGGGTTTTACCTTCCCAATAAATAAGTTATAGTAGGGCCCACTGTAACTTTTTTTTCTATCTCAATTTATCAATTGCAGATTATAAACTATAGTATTTATTAATTGAGCATATACATTTATGAATAATTAATATACCATTCATCGTATTATCGTTTCAAAGGAAGCTACGCCAAAGATCATATACCTATATGGAGGTGTTTCAAAAATTAGATTATTATTAAATCGACTGACAGGGTGCCCATTGATCTGCATAGAAATCTGATTAATTCTACAGTAATCACCAGAGAGCGATGATTGGATGGTTATATTGATTCACTGATTGGCTGCCTGGCTTAACTACTCAGCTTATAGTGTTGCCTATCTATAAACTGTGCTATTTTCGTATGCATCTGCTCATCTATATGCATTGTCAACTATTCAGTAAGTTAAATTTGCAGATTGTGATGCATCTCTTAGAAAATTGTGATTTAATTTTCATTTGTCCTGCTAAAAGAGAATATTATGGTAAGGCCATAGAAAGTTATAAATGTTATTTTATTAGTTATGGACGATTTTGTTATGGAAATAGCTCTCCTTTTCATTCAAAATTGGTTCATAAAATGTTTTTAGAGCAATATGAAAGGTATCTCTCTTCGAACTTTCTTGAAATAGCTGAATAGGGCGGGGCTAAAGGTACCCTCTTCCAGAAATAATTGGGTTAATACACTGTCCGAAATCGATCATTATTTCATGCGTATATATGTATCATTCGAAATGGACAGTAATTAACGCAAGGTCAACAACAAATGACCTACAGACAGATATGAGTCAGAGAAAATAATATAGTATTGGAATGATGGGATTTAAATCTTTTTAAAATTCATATGTAGACGAAGGTAATTAAATATTTTAATCGAAACAGAGTAGAGTAACGTAATATATCATCTGTAAACGGCTATTTTTAGATGATTTTTGTCCCATTCTGCTGCTTCAGAAAACTTTCTATTTTAATAAAGGACACACAACATCTCATTTTAGAGCAAACGGGCAAATCGAGTAAAAAATATATACAACATTTGTGAATATAGAATTTATCGCCCAATATGAACGATGTGCAGTTTGAATGTTATTGAGTAAGTTTAATTAAGAGACACAGATGGGTTGAAGCAGTATGTGATCGATCCGTTACCTTTATAAAATATAAGGATAAATTTAGAATAATAAATCGATCAGTTACCATATTTGTCTTTAAATATTCTGTCACTATAAGTGCGTGAGAAAATAACTAAGAAAAGTTAGATACATAATTTTTTGAATAATATTTGCCTTTAAATTTTAAAATTCGTGCTAATTATTTCCTTTCTGTATACCAAGTAATGATTAATATAATATTTATTGGAATAATCTAGCATTAGTACTCTGAAGGCTTTGTTTCAATATGCATGCATTTTATAGATGCGGAATAGGAATAGAAATGCATATACTATTTAGATGCAGAACATTGAACCAAAATATCATCTATATAGTTTTGTTTCCCCTTTCGATATATAAATATATATAATGTTTCTGAAATGCTGAACTCTAACTTCTGGTATTTCCTTAGCATCTCATATGTTATATTTTTGTTCCAAAATTATATACGAATATTCCAAACAATGATGGAGAAGTGCATCAAACTCGAACTAATATTCATAGTTCTTCTTGTAAAAGAAATTCCAATGCAAATGTTAGTTACATTTCATTCACACATAGAATATATTATTCATACGTTCGTTCCACTACAACTGAATAACTGAAAGAGCTAAACAAACATAGAAATTTCTCTTTGCAGGTTACGTAAATAAGATCAAACAAAATTCGCTCATTGTTTACTTTCAGTATAAATAATACATTACATCGTTCGTGTACTTTGTTCAGAATTTATTTTGCATCGAGAATTTATGTATCGGAAATAAGATGGATTATTTATCAAAGTTCTTATTGATTCATTATTGTTTATGTTTATAAAGAAGAAATTAAGGGGAAAATGAACGGAAGGATTGCTTTTGAATCTCCAATTGATATAATTCTCTTTGGAATAATTTAGAATCATTGACAAAATTCTTGTCAATGTCTGTAAAAGAATGTGAAACACATTTTAATCTCAATACGTTATTAATATATACAATTAATTTGCTACGGTTATTGCAATAGAAGATATACAGATTTAAATTATCGTTGGGCCTTAGAAGATTAAGTTATTTGATTAATTTGAAATCGCTAAACGGACGAGGTAAACAAATTCGTCCCTTCATTTACGATGTTTTTTACTCGTTTCCATATAATTCCGTTGAATTGAAGTTAGATATCACAAGAATATTCTTCACCGATAAGAGTACTGATCTAGTTTAATATTATTCATACGACGAGTTACATAAGTAATTTTTGAATTTTATTGGAAGTATTTTTTTTCAAAATATGAAATATGCCAATTATCCTTTAAACTATTTTCAAAATAGATATGCCGTTAATTTAATGTAATCAAGTATTTATTTGGACTGTGCAGCGTTAATCTCCTATAACCCCAACATATTTTCCAGTGGGTCTAAGTTTACCGTTCCAAAGAGCTCAGCAGGGACTGGACAAGCCAATTTAGCAGAGTCGCCTGGTTTGACAGCTGTCACACTGTTGTTCAGTCCCACAGGACCTGGAATGCCGACACTCGTGGTACTCTTTGCTATCAGCAACGAGTTATCATTATCCAAGGAGTTGAGGGAGTTGGCAGCTGCTGAGCGAGAGGCCCGGTGACGGTGTCCCGAGAGTTGAATCCCATTTCGAAGGAGGTGGTGATTTCGAGCGATGGTACATGGCAAGTCGATTAGCAGCGACCCGAGTACTGTGGAAGGAAGAAGTAATGGAAGTTAAAAAATGTTCATTTTGGACTTCAGAACAGAAACTAATTCGTTAATTGTTCAAAATTCAGAGTTAATTAATAGATGAAAATTAATCAATGTTGATAATTTCAGTAACCAAAGAAATTAAATCAACATGTGTAATTTCCAAAGAAAAATCTTATTGGTTATCACCAAAATAAAGAGGTATATGATCCTTTTTATCCTCTATGGCCAAACCATACAACATTCATTATTGGAAAATTCATTACGAAATCAATTGAAAATATCCTAACACTAATATATCAAATTCATCAAATATACTCCATATCAAATTTAGTGATAAGACGAATATTCGATTAATATTATTACACTGAAACCGGGGCTGATTCTTATCTTTTATTATATAATTAATTCATGGTGTTAACTGACTGATTTTCAGAAATAGGTCCGAAGCTCTATGGTGAAATTCACCATTTTCATACACATAAACAATATAAATTCATAATTTCGAGATTTCTGAATTTTTTAAACATAAGGTAATTAAATAAATTGTTACACCGATAAATGAATATACAGAATACGTTTTCTGTGTTGCTATTCGGTTCATGAATGTACTATACATATATTATATACACAATAGGAAAATAATAGTAAATGCACTTTAATGTGATACACATGCCTTCAGTTTCTACATACAATGTACATCTCATGCATGTTATTGATATTAGTTAAGTCTATTAATGATGCAAGTATAACTAATTGATTATTATTCAGATTGGTTTCCATTATCACATTTCAATCAATTCATTTTTCTTAAAATATACTGAATATGATTTGAAAATCAAACATGATGATAATCGGTTATTACACTGAAAATTCAATTACGATGTCGATGCTTTGAAATAGGTCGATCCTAACACTTCAAGATGTCGGTGACGATTAATCGTTACATCTGTAATGGTAACCTTTAACTGTTTCTCACTCAATCCCTTGCGATTTAATTTGATAGCAGTGAGAGGTCTAGAAACTGCCACTGCCTATTATAGTACTCCCTGTGAGCAGTTACAAGATGTAGATATTCTACTATCAGTAAATGTAGTCTCGGAACTTAGACATCTGCTCCTTAATGTGAGACGTGATGAGAATATTTAACTCCAATGAGTTGTTCAACAGAGTTGCAAAGTCACAACAATTAGAACATTATGCTAAACAGAAGCGGCTAAATGAGTTAAAATGCTTTGCAATAATTTCTTTAGTTCTTATTCTAAAATAGGTTTGTGATTCGTAATGTTATTTAACATTCATATTGATTCGTAATACAATACAACACTTTCCCAAATTTCATCAGAATGTACATTACGAATGAATTGATTAAAATCATTATCTAAATGGAGTTATGACGCGCTTTAACTTACATAACGAAAGTCATTTGAAAAACTCACACACGATTTGTAATGAAATGTTATAGGTATATATTTCTAACACTATTTTTTAGGAGATACTTCCCTCCAATTATTTTTTATCGCTTGTTTTTATGAGGGCTTAACTGATATTTTTCGCGGCAAATTGTTTACGGCAATGGCCGGAACATCACTATGACATTCTCTCATTCGCGATAATTCAATTTTAGCGGAAAACTATCGTCAAAATATATGTGAGCATAATTTCATATCATGCCAAAATATAACTGTTATGTGTGAAAAAATACATAGACATAGATATTCTGCTACACAATTACCTGTTATTCCATTAATAAATTGTAGAATTATTTATTTTCAAATAATAAAAATCATCATTTCATTTAATATGAGAAGAAATGCAATGCAATCTTATTCATATCTAGAAGATTAAATAAAGAGTCAATATATTTATTAGCGTGCAATAACTTATTCCATTGGTAAAATTAATTAGATTTAAATTTTCTGCAGAGTTTGACTTTCAAATTGATTAGATGTAATTAGTAATTGATTAGTTGTGATTAGTTGTGACTATTTGTGATTAGTAATTGATTAGTTGTAATTAGTAATTGATTAGTTGAGATTAGTTATTAATTAGATTAGTTGTAATCAGTTGCAATTAGTAATTGATTAGTTGCAATTAGTAATTGATTAGTTGTAATTAGTAATTGATTAGTTGTAATTAGTGATTGTTAGTTTTAATTAGTAATTGATTAGTTGTAATTAGTGTTTGATTAGTTGTAATTAGTAATTGATTAGTTGTAATTAGTAATTGATTAGTTGTAATTAGTGATTGTTAGTTTTAATTAGTAATTGATTAGTTGTAATTAGTGTTTGATTAGTTGTAATTAGTGTTTGATTAGTTGTAATTAGTGTTTGATTAGTTGTAATTAGTAATTGATTAGTTGTAATTAGTAATTAATTATATTCGATTAGTTTAATTAATAGTTGCAACTAGTATAATTATTAGTTTTAATTAGTTCAGTGATTAGTTGTAATTAGTACAATGATAAGTTGTAATAAGTACAATGATTACTTGTAATTAGTACAATTATTAGTTGTAATTAGTATAGTTGCAATTATTATTCAATATAATAATTGCAATTACTAATATTCTTCAAAAGGCAGATAAATATAAACATTAATTCTCATCTAAAAGAATGTAAATTATGATGCAAAAATTATGGTTAATAGACACTCGTAGAGTGCAAACTTTGCCACCGCTTATAAATGACCTTGACCTTTAACCTGTTCGCTCCCAGCATCTAATAAACTGGTTCCACTAATTTTCAGGTAATTCTGTCGAATTCTTTTTGAGTTAATCGAATAACAAGATGATAAATAATAATAAAAATGCCTCCAATCTGCGAAGGCAATGAAAGGAAATATATGGATGGAACATATTAGGGTCACCACATTATTTCTTCTATGGCCCCCCCATAACTTCCCCTCTCGATGTCACGAGATCATAACGCATATATTTCTGACAGAGGAATGCTGGGATGTTAGAAATGAATTCCAAACCTTCAAACCTGGAAATAATCGCGAGATTCTCCTGAATATTCGTTCGCTTCTGCGAGGAATTTGGATTTAGTTGCTTTTTACGATGTCAGAACTGTATATTTAGGAATAGTTGCGTGAATTGTTTCACAGGTGTAACATTTCAAATTAAATTCCACTTTGATTTGAAAACACGCGTGTCAATATAGTATTACAGAAATATGTGAGAAATAAAAAAATTTACATGAGATAATATTTTAAAATTTTGTGGAATTATCCATCTATATTATAAATAACCAGGATGCTCTCCATCTCTAACAATCAGGAAATAGTAATACATACATAAATATATTTATTTATAAATATAATCAATAGGTAAAAGATTTACACTTAAGCTTGTGAATACTGACGATAGTTTATGAACAATTTAGCTGATGCCGTTTGGTCTGAAATAGACATCATCTTCTATTCATGTGAGCAGACTTCCAAATAGAGATCCTGAGTCTTTGAACATGTCAAACATGTCTGACAAGCTGATTGAATCGTCTATATATCTATACTCTGTCCTCCGCCACTATATATACAGTTATACAATACACCAACGAATAACTATTGCATTTGAATACAATTATTAATATTTAGATATATAAAACTAATTTTAATAAATGGAATACGATTAAAAAGGGATAATTCTAATTTATTAAGAAGTATTATATTTTTGATACAAAACAAATGCGAATAATTTATAACGAATAATTTACAATAGAAATGCAAATCTTATGCCTAATTCACTATATTTTGATATTCTTACCAATAAAATGACACAATTAATATTAAAACCAATTTAATGAAATCAACAACATAAAGATGCCCCACAATTCATTAGATTCCCACCGTTTCTTGGTAGTAAATAGTTAAAAGTTCGACCCCGAAGTGTTCCAAAGAAAGACTCTCTAAGTCCCAGACCATTTTTCATTCTTTAGTGTCAGTTTATTTCACATTGCAAGTAACAAAGTTCACTAAGTAGCCATTTTCGCTGTACAAACTTCAGAAGGTTTTTATGTACTCATTGTGCACTGAGGCTGCGGCCTGTAACGAGAATAATGCGGAGTCGTGTAATGAGGGATGAAGAACACTCATTGTATTAGAATGAATAAACCTATTATGAACTAACTGGGGGAGATGTGCTGGCTACTGCCTTAGACGATGGGGAGCTGCTGGGTATTGCTGGTGATAAGGAGATGTTGCTGGGTATTGCTTGCTTGTGACTATGGGTAAGATGTTGCTGGGTATTGCTTGTGACTATAGGTAAGATGTTGCTGTGTATTGCTTGTGATTATAGGTAAGATGTTGCTGGGTATTGCTTGTGACTATGGGTAAGATGTTGTTGGGTATTGCTAGTGACTATGGATAAGATGTTGCTGGGTATTGCTTGTGACTATAGATAAGATGTTGCTGGGTATTGCTTGTGATTATAGGTAAGATGTTGCTGGGTATTGCTTGTGACTATGGGTAAGATGTTGCTGGGTATTGCTTGTGACTATGGGTAAGATGTTGTTGGGTATTGCTTGTGACTATGGGTAAGATGTTGCTGGGTATTGCTTGTGACTATGGGTAAGATGTTGCTGGGTATTGCTTGTGATTATAGGTAAGATGTTGCTGGGGATTGCTTGTGACTATAGGTAAGATGTTGCTGGGTATTGCTTGTGACTATAGGTAAGATGTTGCTGGGTATTGCTTGTGATTATAGGTAAGATGTTGCTGGGTATTGCTTGTGACTATGGGTAAGATGTTGCTGGGTATTGCTTGTGACTATGGGTAAGATGTTGCTGGGCATTGCTTGTGATTATAGGTAAGATGTTGCTGGGTATTGCTTGTGACTATAGGTAAGATGTTGCTGGGTATTGCTTGTGACTATAGGTAAGATGTTGCTGGGTATTGCTTGTGACTATGGGTAAGATGTTGCTGGGCATTGCTTGTGACTATAGGTAAGATGTTGCTGGGTATTGCTTAAAATAATGAGGGGAATGGCTGAGTATTGCTTGTGATGGTAAGTTAGATGTTGCTGGGTATTGCTTGTGACTATAGGTAAGATGTTGCTGGGTGATTTCCATGGTACATCAGAGATAAAGTTATGGTGGGGCTACTGAAGATTAAGAGTATAGCACACGTACTTAATCTTTCTATCTATCATCATACAGTAACTAAATCTCTGATTAGTATGAAGATTATACAATAAAAATTAGATTAATTAATTTTCAACGACCATGAATACTAATGATCTTTTTTTAAATAAAATCAACTTGAATAAATAATTTAGATTTTATTTTGCTGTAAAAATAATAATTTAGTTTTCATAGCTTGTGATACAAATTACAATCTTCAAGAACTTCTGTGAAGAGAACTCATTTAATTTCATTAATTTAAGTTGACATTATGCTTTATATTTCTACCTCAAAAAATTATTTTAATCATGATTTGTTATTTTTCAACGAATCAAATCTTACTGTAGAAGGATGAAGACTAATCAAGTATTTTATCAGATAGAAACTTTACGATGGAATTTTCAGATAAAAACTATGGAAATAATAGGTGTTTATATCAAAAATCGGGAGATACAGAAACTTATCAATACTTCCACAAAGTTATAATGAACAGCTCTGCAAAAGATTTTGGATTTCTTTCTGACGTGCAGCATCAATTAGTTTAAAATAGAACAGCTTCCAATCAGTAAAAGGAAAACAAAAATCAAGACGATTCAGTGTACAGAGAGTGTTTGAATCGACTTCTTGCCTAATTAACTCTTTCACGTGTAAAGAATTAAATACTAAATAATCTTAATTAAAATGAGAAGAAATAACTTCAATAGTGAGACTATAGTATAGAAGTCTATTATGCCCCAGGTAGAAATTCTTCTCTCGGAAGGACTACTGTGTATCAATATTGGGGCAATGTTGTAACAATATTGGGGCAATGTTGTAAATATTGGGGCAATGCTGTAACAATATTGGGGCAACGTTGTAACAATGTTGGTGCAATGCTGTAACAGTATAGGGCAATGCTGTAAAAAAATTGGGGCAATGCTGTAACAATATTGGGGCAACGTTGTAACAATATTGAGGCAATGTTAGACCAATATTGGGGCAATGCTGTAACAATATTGGGGCAACGTTGTAACAATATTGGGGCAATGTTGGACCAATATTGGGACAATGTTGGACCAATATTGGGACAATGTTGTAACAATATTGGGACAATGTTGGACCAATATTGGGGCAATGCTGTAACAATATTGGGGCAACGTTGTAACAATATTGGGGCAATGTTGGACCAATATTGGGACAATGTTGTAACAATATTGGGGCAATGTTGGAGCAATATTGGGGCAATGCTGTAACAATATTGGGGCAACGTTGTAACAATATTGGGGCAATGTTGGACCAATATTGGGACAATGTTGTAACAATATTGGGACAATGTTGGACCAATATTGGGACAATGTTGGACCAATATTGGGACAATGTTGTAACAAAATTTGGACAATGTTGTAACAATATTGGGACAATGTTGAAACAGTATTGGGCAATGCTGTAACAAAATTGGGACAATGCTGTAACAATATTGGGGCAAAGTTGTAACAATATTGGGGAAATGTTGGACCAATATTGGGACAATGTTGGACCAATATTGGGACAATGTTGTAACAATATTGGTGCAATGTTGTAACAGTTTTGGGCAATGTCGTGACAAAATTGGGGCAATGTTAAAAGCAAGAAACTCTACTATCAGGAAACTACCCAAAGAAAAATTTATGATGAAACTTAGAAGATTAAGTGGGGTATAACCGTACTTTATGATACCAGTTGTTTCACCTACATTTTGTAAGCTATAATTCACATATCATTCAAATTAATAGCATTCATTTATTCCTACTTTTATTCAATATTTGACAGGAATTCGGTGTTCCATATTTGGTATAAAATTCTCGGAAACAGGTTCATTAAATAATATAAATAGCTTCTTTTCGCCCTCAGCTTAAAATCAGATACACTCTGATCTTGACAGAAAATTATAACCTTCAAAACGAGAAGGCTGTTTCATAAAATTATAGCAAGACTTTAATTCCTTAATACTATATTCAGTTTAATCATATTGCAGGAAACCACGCATTGCAATGAGCACCGTAGCAAAATGTTAATGGCCTCCAGACATGACATGTAGACCATTCCATCCAGCTTAACAGTGTTTTATTCGGGCAAAATGTGTGCCATTCCGGGAGATAAATTCTAACTGTTTTCTGTAGCTTCAGATCTAACTATGTTTTTATTATTAAGATTGAATAACTCACAAAAATCTACAGTTAGTAATGGTAAGATCTCAGATTATCAAAAAGGTTGTTACAGTTGTAATTAGTTGATTGTCTGTCTAGTTACGATTACAAATGTGATATAAACTGTTACAGTATCCGATAATAACCTACAGATTGTAATTTCCGCCGAATCATTTTAATCATCATTAGAAAAAAATTTCTTTTCACATAAAATTTTCCATTCGAGATGTTTTTCGCATTATTTATTATTTCGTCAAAAGGAATTGATTCAATCAGGACAAAAACGATATTTAGATATCTGAAAATATTTACCTCAACTTTAATTCATCAATTATTTTTAACTGTTTGAATTTATTTAATTCATCCACTATATTTAACTTTTTGAAATAATTTAATTTGTCTAATATTTTCCATTATTTGACTGATATGAAGTCAATAATTGCAGAAAGGTCAACTAGAACATTTTTCAAACGAGTAATGAACCTTAGTGTTGTGTGTTCATCAGCTTTAATGAGCCTCAAGATAAAATATCTAGGAAATAATGAATGAAGAACAAGTGCAAATAAATTCCTTTTTCTCTGAATGTATTTCACATTTACACATTCTGCCTTTTTCATCTTAGTTTCAACAACCATTATTGCATTTCTCTTCAGGAAATTTTAAGAATTTATTTATATAGAAACGAACAAATGAATAATTAATATTCTTAAAATTGTCGTATTACTTATAAAAAGTATATCCTTAAGAGAAGTTTTGTGTCGTATATGATACAAAACAAAATAATTCAATTCGACATTAAAAATTAAATTTTACTTTCTATTGAATAGTTTTACAAATATACTGACCTCGAAAAAAAACATTCAAGGATTAATGAACCAAAAAAGTTGTCTCGTATTCAAATGTTTATGGTACATTTTGGGTAGGAGTTTTGAGAGCATGGGCTTAGAACTTTCTCAAGGAATTAGCAAAGTACTGCACTTGGAATGGTAGGAACACGGGAATCGCATCACTGATTTTACTGAGTGACTAATTAGTTAGCGGAGGGAAAAGTGAGGAGATTAAAGATGTGAAAATATTTTTTTGAATATCTAATTCTATCTGAAATATTATCGATTAATTTTTTTCGTAAATTTTACATAAAATATGGACATTTTGAAGTTTCAATTGCCTATTTTATTTTTGTATAAGAAGAAATTGTATTTCCTTTATATATTCAAATAAAAAAATGTTGCTCGGATATCGATAGTTTGACAATTCAACATTAGGTACTGAACTATTAGATATTAAATTACTTATGATAGAATTTCAATATATAATAAACTTAATATGTTTGTTTGAATACATAATACATTTTCTGTTAATAATATGAATAGGAGGCCTCCTTTTAATTGAAATAACGCCATATAAAATAGCCTCTACCGTTTGCATTCTTTAGAAATCCTTTTAATTACCAATGCCATGTTCTGGGGCGAAGATATTACCCCATGAGGGTTGATTTAGAAGAGGACCCACCACCACTGACGCTAACTTTGCCATTGAGCGTAACAGATGAGCAGAGGGCATGCTACGCTCAGTCTGCCGTCTTAATTAGAGTGGTATTACTCACTCTGTTCCATACTGTGCAGCCCACACGGTAATTAACCCCAAATCTGAGCATAAAGACTCCAATTATAAAGAAGCAGCCGCCAAACCTACGGTTGGCTTCTGAATTTATTTCCTGCTATATTAAAATCTTTTCTCAGTTGGTTTCCCCTTTTGTTTTGAAGGATAAATCATATTTCGAAAAATGGAATATCCAGTTGTTGTTGTTTATAATTGGGAATTATGATATAGTTGAAGGATTAAGATACGCAAATTAATTTAATTCACTTTTTTATCAATCAAATATATCAATATCGTCAGTGGTTAGTAGTGGTTACCTTCGCAGAATGTGGAAAGGTTATATTTTATACGGCATTTATTCATTTATTTATCATCTTGTTATTCGCAACTAAATTGCCTGAAATTTAATTAGACCATTGGTCATTGTCCAGGAACCACCTGGTAGAATTTTGGGAGCGATCCTTTTAAAGGTCAAGGTCATTTATACCTCAATAACTCATAAACTATTGTACCATATTGAATGAAACTTGGTGGGACGATTGGTCATTATCCAATTACTAGTTTATTTGAAATTGGGACAGAACAGGTCAAAGCAGCGGCGAAGGTATGCGCTCTACTGAGTGCACGTAATCTAGTTTGAATATATTTCAGTAATTTGATTTACAAAAGTTATAATGGTTACAAAACTTAAAGTGAACTGAAGAGAATTTTCGTTTAAATTTGCTTAACTAGGATACTCCCAGAGAGAACATTACTGCGGGGCCATTGATGATTAAAGGGGATTAATATTATAGTACGAATAATGTCATATTACGAGTAATATTATAGTACGAATAATGTCATATTACGAGTAATATTATAGTACGAATAATCTCATATACGATTAATATTATAGTACGAATAATGTCATATTACGATTAATATTTTAGTACGAATAATGTCATACTACGATTAATATTTTAGTACGAATAATGTCATATTACGATTAATATTTTAGTACGAATAATGTCATATTACGATTAATATCATAGTACGAATAATGTCATATTACGATTAATATTATAGTACGAATAATGTCATATTACGATTAATATTTTAGTACGAATAATGTCATATTACGATTAATATTTTAGTACGAATAATGTCATATTACGATTAATATTTTAGTACGAATAATCTCATATACGATTAATATTATAGTACGAATAATGTCATATTACGATTAATATTTTAGTACGAATAATGTCATATTACGATTATTATTATAGTACGAATAATGTCATATTACGATTAATATCATAGTACGAATAATGTCATATTACGATTAATATTATAGTACGAATAATGTCATATTACGATTAATATTATAGTACGAATAATGTCATATTACGATTAATATTTTAGTACGAATAATGTCATATTACGATTAATATTATAGTACGAATAATGTCATATTACGAGTAATATTATAGTACGAATAATCTCATATACGATTAATATTATAGTACGAATAATGTCATATTACGATTAATATTTTAGTACGAATAATGTCATATTACGATTAATATTTTAGTACGAATAATGTCATATCACGATTAATATTTTAGTACGAATAATGTCATATTACGATTAATATTTTAGTACGAATAATGTCATATTACGATTAATATTTTAGTACGAATAATGTCATATTACGATTAATATCATAGTACGAATAATGTCATATTACGATTAATATTTTAGTACGAATAATGTCATATTACGATTAATATTTTAGTACGAATAATCTCATATACGATTAATATTATAGTACGAATAATGTCATATTACGATTAATATTTTAGTACGAATAATGTCATATTACGATTAATATTATAGTACGAATAATGTCATATTACGATTAATATTTTAGTACGAATAATGTCATATTACGATTAATATTATAGTACGAATAATGTCATATTACGATTAATATTTTAGTACGAATAATGTCATATTACGATTAATATTATAGTACGAATAATGTCATATTACGATTAATATTATAGTACGAATAATGTCATATTACGATTAATATTATAGTACGAATAATGTCATATTACGATTAATATTTTATTACGTAATATTACATGACACCAACATGAAACTCTCTCTATCTTGTACTTGCAATATAATCAGGTAAAATAATTTATATCATTTAGCTAAAGTTGTTTAACAACACTTATGAAAAACTGTCACTGTATTAATAAAATTAAAAACTGTATTCTTTTATATTTAAGATACATTTTAGCATCTGTGCTTGACAGCGGGGTTTAATTAATTCAAAACTACTTGAATTAACATTTCCGACAGTGAGTTGTTTTAAATATTAATGTATTAATGACGTAAATGCAATGTACATTAGTTATTTATTAGAGAGATTTTACAAGTTTTGTAATAAATCTAGACTCTGGTTTAGATATAGTCAGTATTGTGCTACAGGTTATATATTGTAAATACTATAAATACTATACGTGTATATACTATGAAAGCCCCACTTGGTATATAATTAATAAATGTTTATTTATTCAATTCCTTTCAATAAGTAAGATACACAAAAAAGAAAATTCTGTGGCTATAGAAAAGGACTACACTTTTATGGACCCACCA